>QMIH01002750.1:43759-54714 GCA_003987875.1 Clarias batrachus | reverse complement strand
ACACTCTGCTCTGCTCAATAGTCAACAGTTTACCTTGTTTTAAATGGAAATGTGTGAAACGTTTACTTCTTTTAAACTAAAAGTGAGTGTTTTTTTTTTTTTTTTCAGATTGTTTTTATGTACGTATCAGACATAATTAACACAATTCTACTTAGGCATCAATGGCTTAAACTGACAAGCATTCAAAAACGTTCAAGTATACTCAAGAAAAGTATCATTAAGTTTTCTTGCCTTATACATAAAGCGCAAGAATATTAGTCTCGCAATTCAGCTTATAATAGTTATAATAATAACTAAATAGTATAGGGTGGAACCGAACCGGATATCTTACACAGCATTACATACAGCAGATTAACATATGGCTGATTATACTGACAATTCTTCACAGGTGTGCGACTATTGTAACAGACATCACTCATACTGCGCTGACATTAGAAATGACATTTTAATATTGTGAAATTTCTGTTTTGTAGCTTAATTAAAAAAATCAAGCTCATATATTCTAGATTCAGTGTCAATGTTCAATTTCATGTAAAGTAAAACATTTTAAACCTTTTTTTTTTCTAGCAATTTTGATGAGTACAGCTTACAATCCCTGAAAATCAAATATCCAAGATCTCAAGCTACAATAGTAGAATATTTAATTTCAAGTTTGCGTAAATCACTGTTCACACAGTATAAATACTGTGGATCGTTCTGTACACACATGCGGAAGACTTGTGACTTGACAGTTGTCCAGAAGATGACCATCAACACCCTTCTTCATAAGGAAGGTAAGCCACAGAAGGTCTTTGCTTTACTAGAAGATAAAAGTGTGCACGAGCARCAAAGATGACCACAGCCTTAGGAAAATTGTCAAGCAAAGCCAATTTCAGAACTTGGGAGAGCGTCACAAGAAGTGAAGTGAGACTGAAGACAGTGCTTCAAGTTCCACCACACGCAGACGCCTTCATGAAATGGTCTACCACTGTTGCCTTCAACATCAAGATTACATCACTCAACGTCAATCAAAATCACTGTTGCATTCCGTATCAAGCCACTGCTGAACCAGAGACAACGTCAGATTGGATCAGATTGGACTAAGGAGAAGAACAACTGGAGCATTGGTCAGTGGTCCGAAGTCTTAGATATTTTACGTTACTTTTGTAAATCAAGACCCCAGACTCTAGAGTGAGAGTGGAGAGGCATAAAATCCAAGTTGCTTGAACTCCAGTGTAAAGTTTCTGGTGACTTTGGCCTAATCTGCATGTCTTTGGACTGTGGGAAAATGGAGTACACAGTGGACACTCACCAAGTACGGGTATCTGATATCACCCAAATAAGGATGGGTTCCCTGTTGAGTCTGGTTCTTCTAAAGGTTTCTCCTATTGCCATCTCAGGGAGTTTTTCCTTGCCACCGTCGCATTATCTAGACGCACATTCTCACACATTCTCTTTTCATTTCTGTGAAGCTGCTTTGAGCTGCAATGACCACCGTTAAAAGCGCTATAGAAATAAAATGTCATTTAATTTAATCAATTTATCGTTTGATTGGTTTTACTTTATAAATATTGGTTTGCAGTGTATAAATAATTAGCAGGAAGAGATAAGTAAACCTCCTAAGAGAACTTAAGTCTCGAGTTGAAAAGAAACCCATCTTCTTCTGACTGACATCAGATTGCGTGAAGACTGTAAATCATTATACTGGTGTAGAAGAGTAAAGACAACCCATACTGAGTGTATTTACAGGGAGTTTATTATGAGTAGATGGTAAATATGGGCCCTGGCATGAGCAACAGAACAGTCATGTGACTGCAGCAGCTACAGATCTCCAACATTAACGCAAACGTTCTGCTTCCTGAGTAAATGAAGCTAGGCGTGTGGTGTAGTGGTCAGCACTGTCGCCTTGCACCACCAGGGTCCGGGTTCGATTCCCGTCTCTGTGTGCATGGAGTTTGCATGTTCTCCCYGTGCTTGGTGGGTTTCCTCACACAGTACAAAGACATCTAGATTAGACTAACTGGTGTTTCCAAATTGGCCGTAGTGTGTCAATGTATGTGTGTTTGCCCTGCGATGGATTGGGATGTATTTTCTCAATAAACCACGACATGCTCCTTTTCTGCGCTTGCTTCGATAGCTCCTGATGTTGCCAGAAAATTTTTTTTTTTATCATGTTCTCTCACAAACTCAGTGATGTATTTATATTAATTTCMTGTGATACTTAAGTTGCATGTAGTTCAAACATCTTAAACTAATTACATGGTTTCTGAGGGAACCAGAACTACACTCTATTGCTAAAAGTATGTTTGGCTGCGGGGATTTGGGTCCATCCCAAAGCTTTTTAACAGTCAGGACTTCTTGAGATCCGTGAGCTCCACATGTACAGTATATGATGGTCAGGTGACCAACTTTTGAACCTTTGGAGAAATGCTTACACGAGCCTCTGTATCTCAGCTGCCATGGCAGTCCTGACAGAGGTTACCTTTCAGGAAACTGGACACGTCCCTGAGCTGAGGGATTTTGTCCTCTCCGTAGCCGCACTCTTTCTCCAGCTGCTGCAGGCCATCCAGGAACTGTCTACACGCGTGAGTCGGATAGATGGAGTTTAAAGTCCTGTACACGTCTCTCCTGATGAAATAAAAAAGGACGTCAGGATCAGGAYCATGCCCGGATTGGACATCCACATGGTGAGTTAAAAAAAAAATGTTTTTTTTTTTTTTAAGTTTTAAAACTACTTTTAGGTCATTAAAAAATTGTGGAAAAATATCTCAATAAGAATTTTATTGATTCATTAATTATGTAATTTCATTGGAACTAAAATTGTCTTAAAATACTTAATAAAAACTTAAAAATTACCAAAACGTATTAACTTCTACTATTAATACTACTACTAATTATAATATAGTTACAGAAAGAAGAAGAAACCAAAGAAGATATTTAGTTTATTATATGAAACCCACCAAGTGGCAACCTCCTCTGGAGTATACTCGACATATGGTAAAGGCTCGCCGCTGCAAACGATGAAAAGAAATATTATAATACCSTACATACTTACATTTATATTTACATTAGGACAAAAGATCTACTTCCAGTTTTGCTTCAACATCCTGAACACATCCAGCATGACATTCTTTCAGAGTTCTGATGGATTGATCTAAAACTCTTAAAACAAACAATGTTCTTTCCSTACAGGAGATTTACTGAGCGCAGCATCTCTAAATCATTATGATCCGACTTACTGTTTATAGTTGAAAGCCAGTTCAGAGATGAACGCTCTCCGTTTTCTGTATTCTGGATCGCTAAAGCCCTGGATTGAACAGAAGGCTGAATTACTGCAGGCGTCATCACACCACCTTTCTGTTCACATCAAATACATTAATAACACTGCACTATGAGTTCTGGATTCTGATTGGTCAGATGGTGTTGATTAATTTTCTACAACAACACCTTCTTACCGTGGTGCAGCTGCAAATCACAGGTTTATATCAATGTTATAATAAAGATTTTCCATAAGGAGATGTTAGGAACACTAGGAAGGAGTCTCCAGTGTCATCACTGCGTAATATTAGAGGGAATCCTTCATTTTTCAAACTATTGTTTTTATCTTATTAGCTTAATGAGAATTAGCACAATGAGATGCTGGTAAGGGGAATGCCTTTTTATATCTGCTATCATGTAAACAATAACAGGGACTTGTTTGGTGGACATTAAATGAACTATAACTAAAATAAAAAAAACTATAAAGTGTGATTGTGATTTAAAAAAATTATAATTACTGGCAAACTGCTGTGGTGTAAGAGCAGCCTAAGATGCTCTTATAAGAGAATAATTCATTTTCCCATAACAGCATGACATACAGTGTCGTACTCCTCATTCCTCATCTAACTTATGGTACAATTAAAAGTTACATACAGGGTGGTCTTGATCCATGTCAGGGTCGTACTTTGTAATTACGTGAGTGCATTTGTCCAGATCGCTGATCTTTCGTGGGAACCAGGGAACTGAAATGATAAAATAGTAAAAAACTGTACTTATGTTCAGATTATACATACTGTATACAATGTATCACATGCAGAGGAAGACAAAAAGAGTGCAATGGAGTTATTTTTAATTCAAGACATTTAGAGGTTTGGGTTCTAAAATCATTTTCCAATTTTGGTGAGCCTGTGTGAATTGTAGCCTTTGGAGTGTCACCCAGGGCGGTGCAGCAAGGTCCGATAGAAGGTACTGTGCGTTCATAGATGTTCTGTACTGATGTTCTGTTCTGTACTATGTATTGTGCGTTCATAGATGTTCTTTGGCGTAACTCAATTGGAACATGATGTTATTTGTGTACTGTTTCCTTCTGATCAGCTCAAACCAGTCTGGCCATCAATRAGGCATTTTGCCCAGAGAACCGCCCGAACTGAATATTTTCTCTTTTTTMRACTATTCTCTGTAAACCCTAGAGATGGTCGTGTGTGAAGTCCGTCTAGCAGCAACAATCATAATACATAGACATGTTGTATATGCAACAATTCCAAATAACTTACAAGTCCGAACCGCTTGTATACATTTACTAAGGAATGAAAAGATAATATTCAAGGAGTGTTCAGGTCAACTGGGACTTTTCGTGATTTTTTCCTACATTTTCYCGTCTCTGTGTGCACGGAGTTTGCATGTTCTCCCCGTGCTTGGTGGGTTTCCTCCGGGTGCTCCGGTTTCCTCCCACAGTCCAAAGACCTGCAGGTGGGCTAATTGGCGTTCCCAAATTGCCTGTAGTGTGTGAATGAGTGTGTGAGTGAATGYATGTGTGTGTGTCTGTGCCCTGCGATGGATTGGCACCCGGTCGAGGGTGTACCCTGCCATGTGCCCTAAGTCTCCTGGGATAGGCTCCAGGCCCCCCCGTGACCCTGAATACAGGATTAGATGATGAGTGAGTGATATATATGTAGATAAAAAGTAGRTAAGAAACATCACTGTAGTGCAGTTACAGTTCAGTAATAAATGCAGCAGAAAAATCAATCAATCAGATGCCCTAGAAAACAGCTGAGTTTTCAGTTTAACTTTAAAGCTAGCTTGAGTTGGGGTACATTTATCACCAACAGGAAACTGGTCCCAACTGTGTGTTCAGTTCTTACTCGAAACTTTACCAGCTGACTGCTTCCTAAAGATCTCAGAGCCCTGCTGGGTTTATATTCTACGAGGACATCAGCAATGTATTTTGACCCCTTTTAATGATTTATAAGCTAGTAGTATCACTTTAAAGCCTATTCTGTGGGTAACCGGCAACCAGTGATGGTCTTAATGTTGTTGTTTTTTTCTTTCAGTAGAATGCCTATACACACAAGCAACTATAAATAATCTTAGAGAGCAAAAATGCCTAGGACAAAACTAAATAAAATAAAAAGTTAGTAAAAGTCAGTGAAATAAATAAAAGCATAAAAAAATTTAAATAATTAAAAATAAAATTGACAAGAAAAATTTTTGGACTACCTTAGGTCTAGTCAGAGAAGAATGTGGCAACCCCATGTATAGGGAATTAAAGTAATATAAAGTGCTTTATGTGTCTTTTTGAGGTAAATAGGTTTTAGCTTTGCTATTGAGCTGAGTTGATAAAAGCTGACCCTCACTACATTACTGACTCACTCATTAGAATTTAAGGAAATATCCAGAAATACACCAATATTTTATTGTGCAAACGTGAAAACCAAGCAAATTAAGTAGATTAAGAAAGCCAATCTAGTGGGACCAAATACAATTACTTCAGGTTTGTTTTTGTTTTTTTCCAAAAGGTTCCCTGCCATCCAGCATTTGATATCATCAAGACCGTTAGCACATGTGCACATGTGTTAACAGGTGTAACATGGAGGTAAAATTTCGTGTTCTCCACATAACAGCGATAAAGAATTTTGTGCTTCTCAAAAGTGSTGCCAAGGGAAGCATGTATAAGGAAAATTATAGGGGTCCTAAAATTGAGCCTTGGAGTATCCCATACTGTAGTTCATGTTTGATTGTGTTTAAGGCTGCACTGAGCWCTAATTAAACTGAAATAATACTGGAGCAAAAGAAAACAGTGAACAGGATGTCATTATAAACTTCAATAAGCGGCCCTAAATCCAGATTGAAACTTATTAAAGCTGTTAGAATTTTTCAGGAAGATGGAGAGTGAATACAGTTTATCTCCCAATATTTTAGCAGTGAATAGGAGTTAGAACTTTAGCAAGGGTTGCACCATTGCATGTTTAAAACTGGGATGGACCCTTCTGTTTGATAGGGAGCTATTAAATAATAGCCAAAATAACCTGTGTCTGGAAGAAGAATACTGTATACTGCATGAACCTATCTTCTCAATATAGTTTTTCCAATAAAGAATACTTTAAACATCTCTAAAAGTTTTTTTCACAGGAGGCAAAAGAAGTAGCAACAGGGTTAAAGATTGAGGGTTTAGGCCAGATGACAGCACAACATCTAGTGTATGACCCTTCTGATGTATTGGAGTCTATATTGATTGAATGAGCTTAAAAGAGTCAACAAGTACTAATAAAAAAACACCAACCATGGGTAAAGACAGATCAACCATTACTTTATCACCAYCCACCTAATATTGAGTAGGTCCCATCTTTTGCACTATGTGTTCTGATGCCTTGCTATGGGAGCCAGCATTAACCTTTTTAGCAATTTGAGCTTTAATAGCACTTCTATTGGATCRGACTTCACAGACCAGACTTCACTCCCCACACGCATCAGAGAGCCTTAGCCAACCATGACCATGGTTTTTCTGGTTCTCCTTCCTTTGATCACTTTTGGTGTGTCCTGACAGTGTAGACCACAACATCTCAGTGGACTGCACGTTTTGGAGTCGCTCCGAGCCAGTCATCTAGCCATCACAATTCCTCATCATTTTCCTCAAATTCTTATGCTTGACCATTTTTTTCTGCTTCCAACACAGCAACTCCAGGAACAAAGTGTTTGCTTGCTGAAGGACTGTTGACTCCTTCTAATCATAGGGACTGATGAGGCTTTCTGCCTGGACAGTAGTTGACAGCATTGCAAATCTTTGCCCACCATCACTCGTCCTCCTTTTTCACCAGGAAGTTAATTATTGTTTGATTTTGTACCGAGACAATTACGGATAGGACTGCTACACAGAGTCAACCGTCTGATTTTTAATCACCTTATTGGTGCTAATTCATTGTTCAATCCCTTACCAAAAAAGAAGTTCATTCAAGTGTGCTAATAGTACACTTCTTTCAAACTTAGCTGTGAGTATATACAGTATATAGCATAGTATATACAGTGAGTATATGCTTTCAGTTTACTTTTTATGTACATATCAGAGATATACTTAACACAAATGTAATTGAGCTTGTATAAACTAATTTGGCACTGGCACATACTTCAGTATACTTTGTATATACTCAAAAAAAGTACAATTAAATGTTCTTGCCTTATAAATATTTGTTTTATGAATTTATCAATAATATTTGTCTTGTTKTTCAGGGTTAAATAGTTAAAAGTAAATAGTACATGGTTGCAAAGGAAACTGATCTTTATGTACACATTGTTAAAATCCACACAGAAACAGATTAACATATGACTGGTTTTACTGACAACTCTTCAAAGATGTGAAGTTATTGTAACAGACTTCATTTACACTGGTACATAAGGGCATCTAAAAAATTATATTGTAAAAACACGTTTTTTTGTAATTTCATTCAAAAAGTTAAAATCAGAGAGKCAGTTTTATTTACGATTGTTTATTTATGCATATTTAAATTTGGTTTCTAAAGTGTGAGGGTATTAATGGTTACAACACTGGACTTCTGCTACACTGCAAAGTTTAATTTGTTGGATTCAAGGTGCTTCTGCCACAGTCATTTAACATGGCAGAAATCGAAATATTATATTTTATTAGCAGTGCATTTTTATATCTCTATATAAAATTTGTTCCAGAGTATATTGTGATTTTTTTTTTAATGGTATTTATTAGTTACCTAAAAGCCTATTTAAAGTACAGCTAAGTATATTCCTTCTACAGGAAGTCATCATTTTACTCATGGCTGCATTCATCTTTACCCTCCCTAGTCTGTATAAAATAAAGTGTATAAAAGTTTACGCACCCCGGTCGTCCTGCAGAAGCCGCACTTCATCTGCCACTCTTCTGAGCGCGTTAATGAAGGTGTCTGTGTCAGAGCTGTGCACTTCACACTGCATGAAGAACTCCAGCTCATCTGAAGGCATCTTCTTACACCTCCGAGCTGCACGGCTCTCCAGGTGCAGCAACTTCGCCTCAAAGGTCTTTAATTAGACAGAGAAATAACAACAACAACAACAACAACAACAATAATAATAATAATAATAATAATAATGAAATAAAAATGGTAATGATGATTCTGCATTAATGAGCTGCTAAAGCCTTTAGAAGAAGAACCAATAACCCAATAACCACTTGTCACATGTCTGTATATAATAATAATAGATTGCCAATTTACAAATAAATCTAAAATAATCATTTGCTGTATTTGGACTGGGAAACTGTGCACCAAGACATCTGAAAAAAATATGTCCCTCTCACTGTTACATATTTTGCCTTTACGCACAGATTGAGTTTCATTTTCGCTTCCATCCTGTTCTTCACACAAATAATATTATTTCCACGGTTTTCACTTAAAGCTTCACATCAAGGTCGAACTGCAATCAACTTTATTTCGCTTATCTACAGAAAACATGCAGGGCTTTTTCTTTTTTCTTTTTTGTTTTCGAGAGCAACACGGATTGCCGAGTGAATCAGGTTTCACAAGAAATATCATGTATTCATTTGACTGGAGCAGATCGGGCTTACAGACTTTTTCTTCTTCTTTCTTTTCCTTTATGCATTTTCAGAATTAATCGGCAATTGACAACACGCGCTTTTCCTTGGCATATTGGCTGAAATCTACACCAAGACCTCACATGTGGACTGTATCCCCTTTAAACATTTAGAAAGCTGTATGTATTACTTTAACATCTGACTAAAGTGTGATTACAGATGCGGAACATGCGGGGGAAGCGCGCGAGAATCTCGATTTAAGCTCGATTTACTTATTTATTCATTTGTTTATTTATTTATTTATTTTTGTGTGTGCTTGAAAACGTTATTTTTTTTTTATTTTTGTAAAGGATATGAATCAGGATTAGATGTGTGTCCTGTATGTAGACTATATTGATACACTGATTTATTTTAAACCTCTGAACACACCTCAAATAAACACAAACCACATGAATGCTACAATATTTTTTTCTAATTCTTAAGATTCCTAAGCGTATAATAATAATAATAATAATAATAATAATAATAATAATAATNATTGATCTGTATCTTATTGATTCATGAAACATGCAGTAAGAAACATTTGAGATTTAAAAAGCATTAATTGTTGAATATTTTAAAGCATTTCTTTATTTTTGTGCATTTATTACAGTCTAAGGAAACAAACAAAAAAAATCTTGAGTCTCAGTCTAGCAAATCCTACACAACTACACACTACACAACGCATAGATCTACATTTTCAGCAGTCTGAATTATGAATTCTATGTTTACTTTAAACAAATGCGGTTGATTCATGTCTCTCAGATAATGCTAAAGTTATAGAACATACGAAAGAAGATGAAAGCTACCACGTTTGATGTCACTGCCACAAAGATACACATCGGTGCAGAGTAGTGCTCGTGTTTTCTAACAGGGAGTAAATGATTAGGAGAAGAGAGTATGAGGTTGTTGTTTTTTTGTTTTTTTTGTTTTTTGTTTTTTGTTTTTTTGCCCATTGGGATTTTAGATTGTGGATGATGTTAGAGCGCCTCATCGGTGCCTCACCTCGAAGACCTTCCCAGCCTTGAAGAGGCCAGCGTTCCTGTCGTTCTTCTGCGTGAAGACGAGATGGAGGGTCACTTTCCCGCTTTTCTCTTCGAMAACCACGTGGTCTCCGCCGCGCGATGGACCCGCGGACGCTGTGGCTGTGCTGCCCCTGTCACTCTCCCTCTCACCGTCGCGCTCCTTGTCCTTCTCCCTGTCCCTGTCCCTGTCCCTCTCCCTGTCCCTGCGCGCGTCCTCGATGAGACTCCGCTTCCGGCCGCCGGAGGGGACACTCTGCGCCACGCTCTCCGTCTTCATCTCGCGCCTCTGCCACAGAGTCCGCGCAGATTTGCCTCGGCTTCGGGCTTCTCCTTGTGTCCCGTCATGGAACCAGCCGTTTATATACGCCGGGAAATCGCGAGATCCTTATGTAAATACGAGGCTCACGAGCGCGGGCTCTCCGTGGGCGCAGCGCTGCGTCACGAGCGCGACTGCGCCTTCCACCTCCGTTTGAAGAAAAATAAGACGCCGACGACAGATGAGCTCAGAAAAAAAAAAAAACAAGATCTAATTCGTATCACAGTGCATATACAGTCTAGATTTATTTATTTTTATTATTTTAAATAAAATGTAGGTGTGAAAAAAACCTTCAATGTTGGATCTAGTGCGACTGTAACCAGAGAGAGAAAAGGAGAAAAAAAAAGATAATTGTTTGWCTTTTTCTTTCTCTTTTTGTTCATTGCTGATCAAACTAAGAAAACTATAGTGCGCAAAAATATTTATCAACAGTTCAAACTTTATTAGATGAAGAATAAAAGCATTTTTTGTTCTATTCATTTCTATCCACTATGATCATCAGGCAAGCAGAACAGGGAACAAATGACTAAATGACCAGCTACTCCGAGAAACATTGACTGTACATGAGACGGTGATATATGATATGAAGATAATTTGACATTTAGCTCGTTATATCTCTCTCTTCTTATCAAACTGTTATTAAACCAATAAGAGGAGCCTGTCATTATCGCGTTGTCCATTTTTTTTTATTTAGATAATGGACCAGTTGTCTGCACAAGGGCGGGTGTTTTATTGACTGTAAAAGCTACTTAACGATAATTCTGACTTTTTGTGCCAGGTTTTAATATGAATGTTTTATTATTAT
>QMIH01002749.1:15247-43030 GCA_003987875.1 Clarias batrachus | reverse complement strand
AGACAAGAAATGGATTCCAAAGAAGTAAAAGGTTCCACACTGATTTGGATCATGTGTACCTTATTTTTTCTATGTGGATAATAGACAACATTTYCAACATCAGCCTTTGGAAAGATGAAGAAAAGTAAAATTTCCAGTTTCTTGCCCATGTTCATAGTGAGCAACAAATATTTTTATAGGTAGATGCAGCATGGATTATGAAGAGCCAAAGATTGCAAGGTCAGCATGTGGGATAATGTCTTTGCCATATGCATTGGAAAACCCTGAAAAAAAATCTCAGACCAATATTTCGCAGGTCTAGGACAATGGCAAAAGGTATCTGAAGATACCTTCTGAAATTTTGAAATTTTGCAATGTGAATTGGGAAGCTGGAATTTGTCCTTAATTTGATCAAAGAAGAAAAATTTACTATATATGTAAAAATCTTAGTAGGTACATCATCCATTCCTGGTAGCAATTGTCSTAACATTGTGGCAGGAAAGAGCGATTAAGACAAATAGAAGTTCTTATAGAGGTCTTGAATATATTGAGCATCTGATTGAAAATTCTGATTAAGCGTTTCTTGTTATAAAACTTACGTTAACAAAGGCTGGGTATTACCCTGCTTGGAATAAAGCAAGGTCTGCAAGGAGAAGTTACCAACTATGTTAACCTCCATTTTTTGCACATAAGGGGAGTGATCCATTGGGCTGCAGGTGTTTCAATATATTTATGCTCTTGGATTAGCAGTCTAATAGTACTGTGTACAGTTTTGAAAAATGCAAATGTGATAAAGACGGGCTAAGTTTGACATAGATAAAAATATATATATATATTGGAAGCAACATCATTTTGCCATTTGGAAATTCCATTTGGATTTTTTAAGCCAAGATATGTAATTTGATCACTGACTATCCTATATGGAATATGTTAAAGCAAGACAGGGCTATAGATACCAGACAGAGGTATGAGATCACTTTTTGTCCAGTTGATGGTATAACCTGGTAACGTACCAARTTAAATAATCAATTTCAATCAATCAATTTTCAACCAATAATCAAATCAACAAAATAGGAATAAATTTTTCGGATATATCAGTATATCGCCATTGTATATGTTATAAGTATTTCAGCAAAMATTGCAAGCTGAAGTTGTATATACATTATTGTTTTTGTTAAAAAATACACTGTTCTGTACAGGYGCAAACAGGTACATACAGGTATGTACCTACAAATGTACAACTACAATGTTGAAACAGTAAAGTTTAAGTTGCAATAATAATAATAATAGAGAGAATGAACCAGCAAGTTGAAATATAAATTTAAAAAGAGTGAATGAAATGAATGAAAACAGATGATCATATCAGTGCAATAAAAACTRTTTTACAGTGCAATAAATGTTTAMAGAGAAAGAGAAAGCGTTATTGTAAAGTCCAAATGCAGTTAGCAGAAGACTTCCCGTATTGTTCATTGTCACAGTGGAGCTGAAGCGGTGRAGCTTCTCTTACTGAAAGTGCTCCGCTGTTTAGCCAATAGATTGTGAGGTGTTCTCCATGATGGTTAACAGTTAGCATCTTTCTCTCCACCACCAAMTCCAAACATATTGGAGCATACTGGAATGTTCTAGGACTTTTAGCCAAGAGAGGAATGACTTGCCGACAATGAAACACAGCAGTGACTCATGTGTGAGTGAAGCATGAAGCATGTATGGAAATTCTATTTGATCAAAGGACTTATGTGCACATAATTGCAATYTTGGGCTAACTCTGAATGATCAACTGTTATTGTCGCCACACATTGCTAATCTTGTCAATTTCTTCTTTATAACATCACGCTGATCCAGAAAGCAGCTCCACGCCTCATTTTCAACCTTGCCAAGTTCTATAACACCACCCCAATTCTTAGCTCCTTGCCCTGGCTTCCTTTCGCTGCCGCATCAAATTCAAAACCCTAATGCTTGCCTAAAAAGCTAAAAACAGCCCAGCACCCACTACCCTCTCAGCTCTAATCATACCCTGCACCACACCACGTTTCCTCCAATGCTCCAGCACTGATTAGCAAAGTCAGTGGTCATTAGTAGACTACTATGATCAGTGATAATTATATGGTGATATTATGTTTAACAGAAACCTGGATTAAACAGGACGAGTATGTAGCTTTAAATKAARCKAGTCCTCCTGAATACAGCYACATACACCAGCCTCGGCTAACTGGTAGAGGAGGAGGCGTCGCAATTATTTACAATGATAGTCTGACTATCGTACAAAAACACAGATTTAAATTTAATGTATTTGAAGCTCTCTATAGTAACATAAAGTCAGCTCAGTCGATCCCGCTAATCATCATTTACAGACCCCCAGGGCCGTACTCGGAGTTTCTCAGTGAATTTGCAGATTCCCTCTCAAACCTTGTTGTTTCTGTAGACAAAGCGTTAATTGCTGGAGACATTAATATTTATTTTGAGAATCCAGAAGACCCTCTGAGAACAGCATTCCTGTCCATACTGGACTCAGTAGGAGTAAATCAATGTGTAGTAGGACCCACTCATAAAGGTCACACTTTAGATTTAATATTATCCTTTGGATTAAGTATAGGAAATATAACCACAATTCCACAGTCTGAAGTTATCAGTATCTTTTCTCGATTAAAGTGTGTTATAGTAATAATGTGCGCACAGCACCGCGCTACCGCCTTAAACGTACATTTACATMAAATACCACACAGAGCTTTATCAATAATCTCCCAGAGTTATCAACTTTGATTGGATCGCCTCTGATTTCACAGAACTCAAACAGGTGACTGAATATCTAGAGTCAACACTTCGTTATAGCTTAGATAATGTAGCTCCAGTTTAAAGGAAAATGATTAGAGATAAGAAACTCGCTCCTTGGTATAATGACCACACACGCACTTTAAAACAAACCGCTCAAAAATATTACCGCTTATAAATATTCGAAATAGCTTGGAAGGAGAGCATCCTGGCCTATAAAAAAGCTCTCAGTGATGCTAGATCAACGTATTTCTCCACTCTTATAGAAAATAACAAAAAYAACCCGAGATTTTTATTTAATACCGAAGCTAAATTAACTAAAAACAAGACMACTGCAGRAATCTCCACAACAACATCATGCAGTAGTGAGGATTTCAGGAACTTTTTTAATAACAAAATCATAAATATTAGTCAAAATATTCAGGCTTTGAAACCAGACAATTTAAGTAATACAAATAAACTAACCACATCACATCAGAATACTTTACTCCCTTTGAAGCGAGGGAACTAATTTCTCTCATCTCTTCTTCAAAATCGCCAAGCTGTATATTAGATCCTATACCGAAACATTTTCTCAAGCAGATAGTACCAGCAATARYAGAACCCCTGTTGAAAGTAATTAACTGTTCACTCAAAAGTGGGTATGTTCCCAAATCCTTTAAATTAGCMGTTATTAAACCGCTAATCAAGAAACCTGACCTTGGCCCTTGTCAGCTTTCTAATTACAGGCCGATATCAAACCTTCCCTTTATCTCCAAGATTCTGGAAAAGGTAGTATCACAGTAGCTATGTTCACATTTACATAGAAATAGCATAAATTAGCTGTATCAGTCAGGATTTAGGCCTCATCACAGCACAGAGACAGCACTTGTTAAAGTAGTAAATGCCCTCAGTGCAGCTTTTGACACCATTRATCATAGTATTCTCCTTCACAGATTAGAAAATGTAGTAGGAATTAAGGGAACTGCCCTCTTGTGGCTCAGATCCTATTTGACTGATCGTTATCAGTTTGTAGATTTAGATGGTGACCATTCCTCATGTTCTCAAGTGGAGTTTGGTGTTCCACAGGGTTCAGTTTTAGGCCCACTTCTTTTTTCCCTTTACATGCTTCCTCTGGGCAACATAATTCATAAACATGGTATTAGTTTTCATTGTTATGCTGATAACACACAATTATACGTCTTAGCAAAACCAGATGAGAGAAACCAGTTTGCTAAAATTGAGCATTGTGTGTAGGACATAAGAGATTTGATGTTAATTTCTAGTCATAGTCATAGGACCACAAGCAGCTAGAAGTAAGCTTTCTGATCACACTGTAACTTTAGATGGCCTTTCTGTTCCATTAAGTGCAACAGTGCAAAAGTGTGATCGTAGATTCCAGCCTTTCATTTGAAGCACATGTGAATAATATTACCAGGATAGCTTTCTTTCACCTTAGAAATGTATTGTCAACATAAAAAATATATTGTCACTAAATGATGCAGAAAAACTAATTCATGCTTTTATCACCTCTAGGTTGGACTATTGTAACGCCTTACTGTCTGGTTGTTCAACTAGACGTATAAACAAGCTTCAGTTAGTACAGAATGCAGCAGCGACAGTCCTCACTAAAACCAGAAGATACGAGCACATCACACCTATCTTATCTACACTGCATTGGCTCCCTGTGAAATTTCGCATTGATTTTAAGATACTACTTTTGACATATAAAGCACTAAATGGTCTCGCGCCGCAGTATCTGAGTGAACTGCTAGTGTCTTACGATCCGCCACGCCTACTACAATCAAAGAAGTAGAGTACTTCTAAAGTAGAGTATTCTGGTGAATGGTATGTTTAGATGCTGTCTTCCCCACTCTCATTGATCACTCAGGTATGTTGACGGTGAGGTGATTGGTTGCTTTACATCACAGGGAGCCCTCATGTCTGTGTTTCCTTCTGGCTCTCCCTTATAGTTATGCTGTTATAGTTAGTCCTGCCGGAGTCCCTGCTTGCACTTTGTACTAAATATACATTCACCTAATACATGTTTGACTGTGACCATACCTAACTGCCATCTCTCCTTATCTTCTCTCTCATTTTCTGCTCTCTTTTCTCTCTCTCTCCCTCTCTCTTCTCCCTCCCTGTCTCTCTGTCGAGCTATACATGTCACTCCTGAGTTGCCAGTGATCCAGACCCCTCTGCGCTCTGGACTTGTCTAACTCGTCCTGGAGTCCTGCTTCTGGTTTTAGATCTCGTCGCATGGATGCCCCGTGTGGTCTGCCTGGGATGCGTGTGGTGGGGGTGGTTTCCACGAAGACTGTCCTGTCCTCAACTGATGCAGACAGCTGTTCTCTGGGGACCTGTGACATCAGTCCTTCGATAGCTCAGGACTGGAATGTCCTACAGTCTACCTGATCCTCCAGGAACAAACTGGACTCATTTAATTTAAACACATCTCCTGTTATACTGAAAACGGAATCCCTGCGATCCGTTATCACACAGATGAGGATGGGTTCCCTGTTGAGTCTGGTTCCTCTCAAGGTTTCTTCCTATTACCATCTCAAGGAGTTTTTCCTTGCCACCGTCGCCCTCGGCTTGCTCATCAGGGACAATCTTATCATTTTGATTCATATACATTGACATTTCATACAAACTTACTTCTTTTGCTTGTGTAAAGCTGCTTTGCTACAATGTCAATTGTTAAAAGCACTATACAAATAAAATTTAATATTTGGTGTTGACCACAATTACAAGTAATGTGGAGACCACCAAAAAACAATCAGTTCTACTGTGGGACCTATGGATGTGAGAATAATAGGAATAGCTTTTATCTGTGGAATGTTAAAGTCTCATTTGTCAACAAGGTTCCTAGATTTGATTAAATCATTTCAAATTTAAGGTGTTATTACTCAGTTTTCAGTTTATCTTTCTTCTGTTTATTTGTCTGCCATGAGAAGCTTTCTTATTTAACATTTGAAACATAAAAATACAGTGGAACCTTGGATAATGAACATAATTTGTTCCGGAAGTGGGCTCGTATATCAAAACACTCGTAAACCAAATCGTATTTTCCCATAAGAAATAATGAAAACTTAAATTATTCATTATTCCCATAGTCCAAAAAAATTAATACATAAAAATAATTAATACAAAGTATAAAGTGAAAATAAAACAACTTAACCTGCGCTTTACCTTTTAAAAAAAGTAAAAATAAATCCCGACAGATAAGTGTTTCCTTTTGTGCGCTCAGGCGCTGTGTATGTGTGTGTGTTTTTGTGTGTAAACAAAATAAAACATGTTTTACGCACACACATGGTCACGGTGTTATAGTAAACAGTACACGGTGAACAGATGTTGATGATACCTGTGAGAGACGCACGAGCAGGGGAGACAATTACCCACAATTCCGCAGCGCAAGAGAGAGAAAAACCATTGGCTCAGTTGTGATCACTTGACGCTTGGCATCAAAACAAGAAGTGCATGCGTGATACATGATACTCGGTACTCGTAAACCAAGACTTGTTGGTTTTTCAAGTTAAAATTTATTAAAAATCTTTACTTGTCTTGCAGAACACTCGCAATCTGAGGTTCCACTGTATTTGTGAATATTCAAATTCTTATAATTTTTCGTTGCATTTCTAATCATCAGATTTGACAATGCTAAACTTTAAGGGTCATTATAACATATGTAAGAGGAATACATATATAGCGTTTTTACCAGATAGCATGAGATTGTTCTGCATAGTTGTAGTTTCAGAACCTGCCTCTTCTGGGCCAACTTGTTTCTTCTTCAGTGGACGTGGATTATACTGCCAATCTACATTTAAAGAAAGAATGATTAAAAGAGTAACAGAGCAAGGAGGAGAAAAACAAAAATTAAAGTCCGCCCCCTTCCCCCCAATTATTCGAAAACCCTGTTTAGAATACCAGGAAACTGCTGGCTGTGTTCCCATTGAAGTTTCCGTGACTCTGCATAGTAGACCATCTTCTGTTCTTCACTCAGTTTCCTCCACTCAATTCCAAGCTGCTCACTGATCTCTGCATTGCTTGCATTTGGATTGGCTTTGGCCAAGATAGGTCGTTGTGTCCTTGCCCAAATCATGAAGGCATTCATGGGCCTCTTAATATGGCTGTAGTTATCTTTGCCTTTTCCTGTTTTGAAATAATATTTTTAAAAATTACATCACTAATAATTTAAATAATCTAAAACAAAATTATGTATATCATACACATAGCAGACATATCTCAATGCATTCCACTGGTTGTGTGTGTGAGTTGACAAAAGGTTGTCACCTATCCAAGTTGTAGGTACAACAAATATGACATCTATGATGACATCTAGTTGATCATTTGGAATCAGAAGTGGCTTATATGAGGCAAAGCCCTCTAGATTATGCTTATTTCACCGAAATAAGTGGTAGTGTAGTGATTAGCACTGTCACCTTGCACCTCCAGGGTCTGGGTTTGATTCCCGTCTCTATGTGCATGGAGTTTGTATGTTCTCCCCGTGCTTGGTGGGTTTCCTCCGGGTACCCCAGTTTCCTCTCACAGTCCAAGGACATGTAGGTTAAGTTAATTGGCAGTCCCACATTGGCCGTAGTGTGTGAATGAGTGTGTGTATGTGTGTGTGCCCTGCGATGGATTGGGTTAGGGTGTAATCTTTAATAGTTATATTTTATTGCATCTACTTTGCTTTTCTTTGATTTTAGATTTTGTTACAGCAGTTAAAGTTAATTAAAGACATTTTTAATCAAGTATTCMTATTTATTATCTTGAATGATAGTTCATTATTCACAAAACAACCTCAAAATAAATCTAAAAGCTGATAGCTAAATAAGAGCCATTGAGCTCCTGTGACTAACTCCTTATAGTGGTCTCAGTGCAATTCTCTTTCTGTTGGTCAGTGGGGCAGAACATTGTTGGTAATCAGCAGCATGAGTTTATGATCTCCGATACTGAGGCTGAAATGTCTACAAAAGCCCTGACTTTGTGCAAATGTGCAAGTGCAAATAGTGATGCTCATTTGCATTGGGTAATCACATCAAATATTGATTTGATTATTTTGATTTTTTTTTTTCTTGTGGACACGATTACTTCAGGTTATCTGTGGGCATRTCACAGGTTGAGTATTATCAGCTTTTATGTCATATGTATCACAAGCGATTGTCTGCATTTAAGCCATGTCAGAACAGCCGAGTACCATCCACAGACATTCCTTGCTTTCAGGGCACACTTACTGAATGTGTGAGACATTTACTGTATGTTGATAAAAATAATAACCATATAAACTAATGCAGGCAATGTTGAAAGTAACAGGAAAAAAATGGTTTGACATGTAAATTGAGGGACAAGGGAGCACTAAAAGGGCAAGTCAGAAACAGGCTTTCAAAATGTACCCCATCCATCTTCTGATTGGCTGAAAATATGGGAGCACAGGAAAAAGTGGAAATAAACTTTGTGTGCCACAGTGCAAGTAAGCAAAAATAAAATAAGGCGAAGTTAAGGCAAAAGGTCCCAGTGCACTATACACACTATAACCGCCATAGCTGAAGAAGGAAGTTAAGCGAAAATGACAGCACCAAAAGTCAAAACAGAGAACAGTACTTAAAGCTGTGCAATTAGGCTAGTCAGCATGCAATAACTGTAAAATAATAAAACACTTTTTATATTCATAAGAACACTCAATGCGAACAAACATAATTAAGAGAGAATCGTCTATGCACAAGAGAGACACAGATTATACACGCAGGACAATATCACTTTATAGTCTTTATATTTTTCCTTTTTATTTCTTCGCCCCTTCCTTTCGAATCAATAATGATTCATTTAACTCTACTTTCTCTATTCATACCTTTAATTACCTTCTTTTTCAGTCGTTTTCTTTTCATTCTTTTTTATTTGACTGCATGGTTATAAGAGTGTGTTATAGGGATGGGAATCACCAGTCACCTCCCGACACAATATTATCACAAGACTTAGGTGCAGATTTAAAGTGAGATTCTATAAGTATCACAATTTTATAAATATCCAGATTCAATGTTTTTTTCAAAATACACTTTACTTTTTCCTTTATAACACATACCTCTGTCATCCACCATAACTATTATTTCTAAACAAACTAATTAATTCCTACCAACCACTATTGGCAGTGTGTGTAAATAGTACAAAGTGCGCCATAGGATTATAGGATTAAAAAGAAACGTCAACGTTTTACCTAGTTTACCAAGTTGCCAACTAGACTAGAGACAAATCTAGCGACTTTTTCTGGTGTTTTGAGAATCTTAAAATGTAATAAAAAAAAATTATTGACAAAGAATCAACTGAAAATAGCTCATTTACAGTTCGAAACATATTTACAGTGTATTTTACTCACTTTTTAGCTCTCCCACGACATTATTCCTTTCTCCTAGACTGTCCATTACAACTGGAAGCAAATGGTCTATAATGCACGTCATTTAGCGACTTTTAGGACAACCAACMGCTACTTCCCTTACTGAGAAGTTGCCAGCACTGCTCAAAACCAAACTCGTAGTGAGTGCGCGGGTCGAGCAGTTTCTAATGCGGGCACGCGGGGTCTTCTAATGCACGCAAATTTGTAAATATATAAATTATATAAATTTTATATAAGTGAAAAAAATTATATTTAAAAAAATCACGACTCAAACCTGGATCACTTTCGCCCCATTTCTAATGTATAAATTTACTTATTAATATTTCCGTAGTGTGACCCGTAAAGACAGGTATCCTATGCGCTTATGTTTCCATGGTTACTCACGGACGTCTCGTCTGTGCAGGGTGTTTCGAACGTTGCGTTCCATCCCACAGTGTACTTCAAAGTGTACTCCCAGCTCCGTGTGCGGTGTTGTGTCGAAGATGCGTTTTCTTAGCCCCACCCCCATAAAAACGGCGCAGGGAGCGCGCCTTCAAAGCAAGGCTTGCCACGAGAAATTATGAGCGTACCACCGAGCTTCTCCGGAGCGCGGCAAAGTCCAAATTGGACATTGTTACCGTTTTTAATCCCTGGAATGGAAGAGACGGAGAATTTCATGCGAAACTCATCATAACATGCGTTGTATTGTTTTATTATCACTCTATACACAAATAATATTTTATTAATGCTATTTTACAAATGGAATCATTATTTTGGTACTTTTTTGATCCACTCTAAAAACTGCTGGGTTAAAAAAAACAACCCAATCTTATCCCAGTCGCTGGGTCACTAATGGACAGAACACGTGCTGGGTTGTTTTGACCCAAGTGCTGAGTTCTACCATTTAACCCAGAATTCTAGGTTGTTTATCTGACCCAACAGTGGGTTAAACTGACACTCTTGTTGGGTTAAATGTTAAAACACTGGGTTATTTTATTTGACCCAACTGGTGGGTTAAACTGACACTCTTGCTGAGTTAAATGTTAAAGTGTTGGGTTATTTTATTTGACCCAACCAGTGGGTAAATTAACACTCTTGCTGGGTTGACACATTCCATTTGATTGTTTTATTTAAAAAAAATTTTTAAAAAGACCAAAAAATGTACACAACTTCACATAATGTAAATAGATTGTCACAGAATAAGAAAATGTGAATAACTCAATTTTGACAAAAATGTCAGACAACCACATAATTCTAAAGTGACCATTTGGTAAATATAAAATAAATGTAATATACTCAGTAAAACAATTTTAAAAAAGAGGACCCTGTAAGTCTGCATTTTTGCATTTAATACAATGTTTAAAAACTTTTCGATACAAATCTTATAATGCCCACATGACAAACATTCCCCATCTTAATATTTTAACTGTTAGTTATTTAACTATTACTATTTCATTTCCTTCAAAATGACATTGAAAACAAAAAATGATAAAACTTTTTTAAAATATTATTGATTAAATGTGTGGTGAAAAAAACTGTACTGTTGTCCTCAAAAATTCAACAGATGAGTACTCATGTCCATCAATATGATCTACAGTATGCTGGAGAAACTCGCAGGTGGGAAGACACTGCTTTGTGTATTTACTGTACTATCAAAGGCAAAAAAACAACAACTTAAAAACAAACGTCTGCAGCCTCCACCAAAGAGTCTGTCTCAATAGCATTGCCTCAAACAATGGAAAAAGTCTGTCAGGTCCCTCTTCTCTCATCCCCAAGGTACAAAACACGGAACAAAGCTCCAGTCATCTCCATATTTTGCAGATATCATTCCCATCATGTTGGTCCACCTGTGGATAGCACACCATCACTTAGTGTTGAAATATAACTCACATTTATGTCAATCGTTTCTATTAAGGACATACAACTACATATAGATTTAATGAAAGATGTTTTTTCTCTTGTCAATACACAAAAATGCATAATGTGAACAAAAATTTCTGACTAATTTACCTCACTATTTAATAGGGGGGCTCCGATTGATCTGTCGCCGATCATAATCGGCCAATAATAGCTTTGGGAAGTTTGATCAGCAGTCTCTTTAATGGCCAAAATATTTTAAAAAGCCGATCAGATGACGCAAATCTCGCAGGTCTTTTTTTTTTTTTTGCGCGCTGCTAAAATGGCTTCACCGGTCTGGAAATTCTACGAGTTGTGTGAAAAAGAAAATAAATTAGCAATCTGCAACCTGTGTAACACGCCAATACCACAAGGTGGGAAGCACCCAAAGCATTTTAACACCACAAATCTCAGACATTTGAAGGTTAGTCACGTAAAGGAACACGAGCAGTTTTCAAAGTTGTCCAGCGCTAAGAAAGCGAGASCATTCAGCAACTCGCGCGCCACCGCTCAGCTCTCTGTAATTCCCCTATCTCACCTACGCGGTTTCGCTCGGTGGCTGTAAGTACGCTTCGTCATAATTCACCGCGAGTTTTGGCACTGTGATTACGTTTCCATCTTTCCACACGGAAAATGAAACATGTTTAAATGAGTTAAAATATTTTGTCCGGTCCTTGTAGAACTTCCAGCAACTCACGTCCCACCTGTCTGTTATTTTATTTCATTGTATACAATCTACAGGAAAGTTGTATTCGTCAAGCTCTAAGCTGTTCCCTGTTATTAACCAAGCACAGGCTGCTGTTTTAAGGTGTTGCACATGTTGCTTGCCAATAAATACAGTTGTCAATACATGATATTCCTCTTCTTGTAATTTCAATAATTAATTTACATTGTTGTTAGTTTAATAAATAATGCTACATGATAAGGCTTCAATTAGACCCTGTAATCAGTGATCGGTATCGGCTGATACAGCTTCTAGTGATCGGAAATCGGTGATCGGCCTCAAAAATCCTGATCGGAGCACCCCTACTATTTAACGTGTGAGGGTTAACAAGATACGTTGCTTCAGCTGGATTTAATACAAAACATTTATCCATTCTCAAATTCTCAACAAACCCTAGATGAATACGATATTTAAGTGATTAATTTACAATGTCTAATAAATTTTTCATAAGGATGAAAAAAAAGCTTGTTTTAAACGATGACTGCATTCTCATTTTTTGAATAATAAAAAAACAGCGTAAGAAAAAAACATTAACCCCACATCCCACAATATCAAGGCATTTAGTTTGAACAAAATATGCTTGCTCCTACCACAACTTTGTGGCTCCTACCACAACTTACTAAAAAAGTTAGTTGAAAGAGTACTAAAGAGAGGTTGAAAGAGTACTAAAAATTTACTTCAGTGAAATTAAGTAAAGTAAAAAGTAAAGCTACCATTATAAAAATTTACCCAAGTAAAAGTAGCTCATAAAAAATTAGCTCAGAGTAAAAGTTACTGAGTTTTGTTAACAGCGGGGGTGGGATGAAGCACTCTAGCGTAGTTCAAAAAAGATGAGCAGATATCATATTCAGGGTGGCCCCAGGCCAAAATAATAAACAAAATGGTATTTATATTTGGTAACTACATTATCTGCAAAAAAAAAAAAAACACAAACAAAAATACAGGGACTTTCCCTGACTCCCTAAACTAAAAACAGTGAATAAATTCCCTCTTCCCAAAATAAACGTCAGCCACACCCCTACTACTGGTGAGTGCACAGTGAAATTATCTACAAAAATATACAAAGACCAACCAAAGGAACAAAGCAGTAATCAGAGTCAATGGGAGGCAAAAACCAGAATACACAACCAAATATCAAAACGCCAAAATCTCTTTCCCGCGTCTCTCTCCGGTTTGTATATGCTCGCGCTGGTTGATAACGTCACTCTCAGGGCGGAAGCGACCGTGTGGAAGGTCAGGTAGATGCCGATGTGGGGACAGTCAGAAAACCTGTACTGGAGTCTGGAGCGGCGCGCGACCAGGACACATGAGCGCAACGAAGCATTTAAACCTGGGGTGTCCAAATCCAGTCCTGGAGGGCCAGTGTCCAACACAGTTTGGTGCTTCTTCGCAAACACAGCCGATTTAACTAACCTGTTAATTACTAGGTTCAGTGGGTGTGTTTAGGTGTTGGTGAATTACAAACTGTGCTGGTCACTGGCCCTCCAGGACTGGATTTGGACACCCCTGATTTAAACAAAGCGTATTTTATTTTATTTATTTATTTTTGCATTTTCATTACTTGTTTTACATAGCGAGTATGATTTAAAATGTAGCGAATTACAATACTTCAAACAAAACATACTTAAGTAAAATGACAGATTTTAAAAACTACTTTAAAAAGCAGAAGTACACAAAAACAACTCAATTACTGTAACGCGAGTAAATGTAATTCGTTACTTTCCACCTCTGAAAATAAGTAAAAATTCACATTAACTTACCATAAAACACTGAGTGCTCTGAGCATGATCCAGTCAGAAGTGAAGAATCCAGAAAGTTCGGCAAAGAGAAAACCAACTGCTGGGTCAAAATACCACAACCAGTTTTTACAGACAGAAACAGAATACGTATTAAGACCGTCATTAAAGTTATCCCAGTTGCTACTTCTGACAACTATACAATATGATAAAATCTGCCAACAGACTTTCCACACACAGCTTTAGGGAATATTACTTAGTAATTTACTTAAAAATACATTTAAGATTACATTTAKTAAATTTAGGTTGTTTTATTTGTGTGTGCTACAAACGCACTTTTCTCATAAAATAGTGTAGCCATCTATTAGCACAGAATATAACATGAACTCCCCTCACCCCATATCAAAGTGCGACTAAAAAATAAAAAAGCGAATAAACATGAAAATGAGCTTGTTCCTACCACAACTACATCATTTAAAATTTAGGTTAAAAAAAATCATATTAACTTACCATAAAATACTGCCAGCTTTAAGTGGCGTGCCCCTCGCTTCAGACGTGAAGAATCCAGAAAGTTCGTCATGCCGTGTCTCAATTTCCAATACGCAAAGAACAGACATGACTAGGATGTGCACACACGTGTGTTTGAGTTCACCGGGTATAGTGCAAATGGAACGCAGCGTACAGGATTTCACAGCGTACAGGTCTCAGAGCCGCGAAATATTATACCATAACCATATTAGATCAAAGACTGTCTTTTAGAAATACACTGAATTTAATGAAATTAATCCGCTGTTTCAACCACTGCAGAGGCATCATAGCCAGCGGTAGGTTTCAGATGTTCTTCCCAAGGTCAGGCAGCATTGAGCGGCAACATGAGCACAGAGCACCGCTGGACCGCCTGGAGCTCAAATCTCCGAAATCGTTGGAGCAAATTTTTAAATAGACGCTGTCTTTAATTTTTGAGCCTTACACACGCATTCTCGCTTAAACAACTCTTAAAACTGCACTTTGTGACACAATAACAGTAATATTTAAAACACTTTGCAGGCTGCCGTTTGGAGAGACCAGAGAATAAACAAGTTTTTGGGTCTAAATGACTCAATCAGGTGTTCATTTGTAAATGACCCACTACATCTTATTTAACCCAACATAGAGCAACCCAACAATGTGTTTAAAGTACCTGAAATAACCCAGAATTTTGACCCAGCATAAACAACCCAACAATGTGTTTACAGAAACARCCCAGCATTTTTTAGAGTGTAGGGTTTTTTYATTTTACATTTTATGATAAATGGTGAAGTACCAGTGCTGATTTCTTTAATASGCAGTTTAGGTTTATWMAGATATATTTATARCCTAGTGAGTCGATATCGCCGYATTAAATGCAAATTATCTCGCATTATTATTATTTTTTACATTATTATTATTATTAATGTCTTGAGACTGTAAATTACGGGTCTCTATTATGGCACATACCGTTTTGCTCCCCTTTACTGACATTATGTTTGAGAAGAAATATCAGACAAAATCTTGCCAGTGTTATTGCTGATAAGATTCCCGCCCACAGGGAAAGTCTGTGCATTGTGCGTTGTCACGGTCGGATACCGGTTCCCTTATAATTTCTTAGTTAAAATGTCCTCACACATATCAGACTGTTTCTACTGATTTGTGTCCACACCACAGGTTTATTGGCTGAGTTATGTCGGTTGAGGGAGCTTCCCTCGATAGAACTTCACCAAACAAACACGGATGCCATTATAAAATATATACTTTTGAATCGTGTATAACTTATAAATACGTTATTTGATTACTTTACAACATATACGAATATTTATTACCGATTAGTAATTATAAAGTAGATTATAATACTAAGAATTTGTTGATTAAATGCATTATATTATATGTATTAATGTATAAACGTAAAATATACCTTTTTTAAATAGCGATTTATAAGTGAATCGATTTTCCTCCATCGGCAAATATATAAAAGTGACCTGATTGTGAGCATTGGCAACACGGATATCCCTATTTCTCTTGCCAATAAAGCACTTTATAATATCTTGATTCTCCTCTTTTTCATTTGTTTCTGCATGACCAGTTTCCTCTCTGCCCTTTTTATTATTTGTMTTTATTATATATTTTTCATAATATTATTTTGTAATTATTTTYTGTTTATTTGCGTGAATATTTAAAATGTCAGTTGTATCAACTGGAATAAATACAGTCGCATGCATCCGTTGTTGCACAATATTGCAATGCTGAAATATACAGAACCTGAGGCATGCAAGGTAAGGTGTATGGTGTTAGAACAATATGGGTATGTGGCAGAACCAATGCCGTTATTATCAGCATCTCACTCCAAACTTTTCTGAAAAGTTGGCAGCTATGTGTAATACTTACTATATTAAATATTTACATGTGGATGAGATAGTTTGAGCTCAATCACCCGTTCCTTATTGGGGGTTTGCAATCCTAAATATGGTTGTCAGACTTTATGCCTTTAGATTTGCTAGGAAACCGTTTATTGATCCCACCTGTCCCTGAAGGAAGCTGAGTGATGTTCATGCCCTCGGGAGCCGCTTCGGCGCTGATTGACTGATCGCTGCTCGAGGATTGTTTAAAATTCTGGTCATGTTTCCTCCTCGTTTCCTCTCCATGTTCGTTAACTTTTCTAAAACTCACTTCAGCTCCATATCGATCCATCGTCGTGCAAATTAAGCAACGCGTGTTCTTGTTTGACGGCGGTTGGCAGCCAGCCAGCAAGTGGCATTACCGCCAAATTCTGCCCTGCGCCTTTATCACTCGCTTCTAATCAAGCAGTCTTCTTCTTCTTCTTTCGTTGTTGTTTAACAGCGGTTGTCAATGTCAATACATATCTCCATTTAAACGYAATAAGTGATGACGTCAGACGTCCCGATCGGCATGAAGTTCCCTGCGAACTGGAGTTACTGCACAGGGTAATTCAACCCAGTTGACCGCGAYTCCAAATCGCAGGGAGCGAAACTGTTTAAAGAAAACTGTAAACGGTGTAGGGGAAAAATGAACACTAATCACTTCGCCAAAAGTGGACGTGGAGGAATTCGGCGCCTCGCTGGAGCGCGAAAAAAAAAAATGGAGATCGAAAAGGGATTTATGTATCTATTATCATTATTGTCGGGGATGACATTATATTAATATTACACAATAAATACAAATGTATACAATAATTTATTTATATGTTATACACATTTTAATAGTATATGTTTTATAATGGTATCGGTTTTTGTTTGAATAACTATTCAATATTTAATTTCCACAGCAGCAGCAAAAGGTATTCTATGTGCTTATGTTACCACGGTAACGTACGGACGAACTGACGTCTGTTCTAGTAACGTTGCAGCGTGTTTCTTCAAAGAGAGCAGCGTTATAATAATATCTCACAAATGATATAACAACTATTAAAATACTGCGAATACAATATATTGGCTTTCAAGGGGCTTCTCAAGCAAAATATTTGTATTTTCTGTAAAAATGACATTGAGACATCTGACCATCTTTACTTTTCTTGTGTGTAGTACAGTATTTTGGGGAAAATGTAGCTTATGTAGTCAAATATATAACCAATGCCCGCATTTGCTAAAATGCATGTTATGTTTGGAATACTGTTGGATGATAAGAAGAATAAGGTTCTTCCATAATACAGTGTTGTAAATGTATTAAAACTAAACCTTATTTTTTAGTTTTAAAAAAAAGTGTACTGCACAGGGATGTTAATGTTAAGTGCGATTCCAAATCGCAGGGAGCAAAACTGCTCAGTTCAAAGGGAACTGTGAACGATTTAAAGAACAACTTGAAATCTCCCTGAAGAGTGAAAAACTGGGGAAAATTTTATTAGACATTTTCCTCGAAAATCGAGGATGACATCATAATACATAATACTTATAATACATAATAATAAATAAAATTAGAAAAAATGTCATCAAGAAATCCTTAGTATTATATGGGATAATTATCTGTAAGAAAAAAAAATCTCCCTACATTTTGTAAAAGAATCCAAAAATTTATATACAAGTTATACACATTTCCTTATTTCCACAGTTGCAGCGACAGGACACGGGGTGCTTATGTTACCATGGTAGCGCAGGAAGGGAGTCACGTCTGTGCTGGTGATCTTGCAGGCAGGGGCGGATCTAGAAAATTATTCATGGGGTGGGGAAGGGGGTGGCATTAAAATTATCTGGGGTGACAACACTGAAGCAAGCATCCTTGCATGGTTTTTGTGGATTCAAGGTACACTATTCTTATTCAGTGTTCGCTATTCTTACACTAGGGTGCACATTTTTACATTGTCCTATAAAAATAAAATAAAGGCTGATGTGTGATTGACCTGAACCTGATATCTGGATTGGAACATCAGATAAATTAAATGAGATGGTACGGTATATTTAACTTCTCTTTATTGAGTTATGTAAACCTGTAGCGAGTTTAAGTCTATGCCAAGTTTAATTTACAAAGCATGACAAACAATGCAGTAAAGTAAAATAAAAATATCACTTATATTAAAATGTTACAGTACAAAACATTTAACACCTAATCGTTCATGTACTGTACAGCTACTACTGCAGCAACCATTGTCTAAAGGTTTTTTTAGGCATATCTCAACAATATATACTAAAGAACACTGAATGTACCCAAGATAAACAAAGTTAAGCATATATTGAGCTATGGTTCTTTAAATGATTATAGGTTAAATAAATCAAATAGGTTGTGCTTATTTTTATTTATGTATGTACATATGCATGGTCATCTGACAAACAGGGTGCTGGTGTTTCAAGCTATCTCTCCTCTCAATATCTGAGCTCTCTTCCTCTCTTAACCATTTTCCCTTCTTTCCTTCCACCTCTTCACGCACATCATGCTGGATATCTTCTGCTTCTTCATTTTTTCTAGCTATTTGTCATCAGTTTCTATATTTCTTTCTTCCAACACTCCATCCCCTCCTATGTCTTCCACATCTTTTGTACCCTTTTCTATCATATCTGCACCTTCCACACCCACAGTATCTGATTCTGATCTTCTTTTTCTTTTTGGTTTTAAACAAACTCTGCCTTCCTCTGACCTCTGGATGTCAGCCTTTCTTTTCATAGTATCCTGGGAGATGCAACAAGTATGAAGTTTAGACGTTATTGCTTTCCAAACATACACTATACTTAACAATTTTGACTAACAAGGCTAGCAAGGTAATAAGGCTAACTTTAAATAGAACTGATAAAAAAAACTTGCTATTTAGTTGTCATATAACTAGCAAGCAACTATCTCAGGCAACACTTAGAAAATGTTTTTTTTTTACCTTAATTCAACATTAATTTGTTAAGTATTAAAAGTAATTCAGTACCTGGATTTGTTTTTCAACTTCAGCATATCGATGGACTGGACACGGCCAAATGCGTTGTTGTCACGTGACGCCAGTTATCAAGTTCGGACAATCTTGAAGATTCAAGCTACTGAATTGAACAATATACTTTTGAAAATAGTTAAAAGTTAAGCTGTTAGTCATTAATATACGCAAAGATATCAAAAAACTCTTTTGGTTTGTTAAAAGAGCCGGATTGACAATTGAGTCTTTTGTGTGTGTGATGATCTTGCTGCACTAAATGTTTTTGATTCACTAAAACGAAGCAGTTCATAAGAGTTGGTTGTTCGGACCACTGATCCATTTATGAAAGGTTCGGACAATCTTGAAGATGCAAGCTACTGAACAACATACTTTTGAAAATAGTAGTTTACAGTTAGGCTGTTAGTCATTAATATACACAAAGATATCAAAATAAGCTGCTTTGGTTTGTTAAAAGAGCCATCACATTGCCTATTTTGTGCTGAAAGGTTATCACACAAATGAGGATGGGTTCCCTTTTGAATCTGTTGAAGATTTCTTCCTATTGCCATCTCAGGGAGTTTTTCCTTGCCATTTTCGACCTCGGCTTGCTCATCAGGGACAATCTAATCATTTTGATTCATACACGTTCACATTTCCTACAAACGTCCATAATTTCTTTTGATTGTTATTCAGTTGCTTTATGATTTATACTTTGTGACAATGACAATTGTTAAAAGCACTATACAAATATAATTTAATTGAATTAAATTTAAAAGAATATGTCACTGTACTGTATACTACACATTCATGAGCTCTATCCTTATTTTATTTTTTTATTATTAAAAAACAGCAAAACAATAATAATATAACAATAAATAATATTACAATTGATAACACATCAAGCTTACTATATACTAATTGGGAGTCAGTATACAGGTATATCATAGTTTCCCCCCCCCCCTCCAATAATATTTTGGAAGACACTGTCTTTCTGTTATAAACAAGGGGACTAAATTTTCCTAGGGGTTAGGGAAATTTCCCCCCACTGCAAGACAAAAGATGCTGGACCAAGGCCAGGAAGATCATAAAGGATCACAGCCACCACAATAATGGACTGTTTTCTCTGTTGCAGTCAGGAAATCAATACTGCTCCCTGAAGTCCAACACAGAGTGACTGAGGGTGAGCTTCTCCCCACAGGTGATATGATCTCTCAATCAGAACACCACACAGGACTAAAACATTTTGCACATTGCACATTTATGGACATTTTGATTTGCACTCACCCTGGACATTTATGGACATTGTGGACACTTATGGACATTGCACATCTGCATATTCATGTACATTTGCACACACCCTGGACATTTCTACTTATTTTTTGCACATTTATGGACATTKCATCTACACATCATGCATATTTGCACACTCCTTAACTATTTGTACAGCTAAGTTTCTCTTATATTTTATATTTTGTTCTTATCCTCTGTAGCTATATTTTCTCTAGCTAAAGTTTTTCTATATTTTATTTTACTCTCACTCATCGTCTATATAGCTTTATCCTGTATTCAGAGTCACGGGGGGCCTGAAGCCTATCCCAGGAGACTTAGGGCACAAGGCGCGGTACAACCTGAAAAAAAGGTGCTAATCCATCGCAAGGCACACATACACACTCACACACTATGGGCAATTTGGGAATGCCACTTAGCCTAATCTGCAGGTCTTTGGACTGGGGGAGGAAATTCGAGTACCTGGAGGAAATCCATCAAGCAACAGGGAGAACATGCAAACTCCATGCACACAGAGGCAGGAATCGAACCTGGCTGGAAATCAAATCCAGACCTTGGAGGTGCAAGGCGCCAGGTCATGAGGTACAAAAAATATTTATGGCAGAAAAATTCATTCAGCTACTGTACAGAAATTCATTAAAACAAATTAGTTTCATAAGATTGGTCTCCTATAATGCCCCCCARTGAAAAATGAATTTTCATTGAATTTCYAAAATWAATTAATCTGTTTTCAAACTTGTTGAATAGTAGCAGAAACCCGGAACTGTCTGTTGTTCTTGAACGGACAGTTTTAAGTGTTAYACCTAACTGACAGCATGGTTGTTCCATGTTCTGGATGTTGCAGATTATACATAATTTATAAAAATTTCACTCATTGTAATTAGACTTTGTTTTTAGTAACGGCATTATTTTAAATATCTGTTGTTCTCCCCGGGGAAACTTTAATCTGCCATCGCCATCATCTTATATACACAGATTAAAAGACTTGACTTAGATGCTGAATGTTAGGTTTACCAATCCGTTATAACGTGTGTTTTAGCTCAATTAATTGAACCTGGCCCGGAATTGAACCCGGACCTGGAGGTGCAAGGCGACAGTGCTAACCACTACACCACTATGCTGCCATATTTCTTATTTTATTCCATAATTATTTCTTATTGATAATCTTTTTTAAGGTCATGGACGGTCGTATAAGCATTTTACTGAATATTATACTATGACTGTATGTGACTATTCTATAGTCACACTTTACTTGTGACTATACTATGCTTAATTTGAATATACAGTACAATGAGATTAATCTTTTACAAGACTATCTTTCGAATTTCATATTTCTGCATTCGGAGTCCCCTAGAGGTTATGTGGTTACTCATTAATTTATCGACATAAGCACTATTCGGACGGGACTAACATCTCCGTGATTATTACGGTGTCTGTGCTTTACATGTGTCCGTTGCACAAGACCACGTGTTGAGGATAGGATGAGGATTTCTACTGGAGCGTAGTAAGCAGAAACTCGAATACCGGCGCGCTAGAGATTGTACGGTAGTTCATGCTGACCAAAAAACCCAAAAGAAAACGCGTTTCGGAAAAAAAAAAAAAAATCGGCAAACACAGACGTTCGCATTCGGACGGAATTAAATTTCTCAGAGGACTGTCGAGTTTGCTGAAAAAACAGTAGGTAATTTGCTCTAGAATTTTCACAGAGGTCGTGTGAGAAAAAGACGGACATAACAGATTCGGACGGGATTAAAATCACAAAGTACCTCTGTAAAACTGAAATTTCTCGAACGTCCCCCAGTAAAACTAGTCCCAAGGGATGGTTCCCAGGGAACCATCGCAGGGCACACACTCATTCACACACATAATCTGCATATCTTTGGACGGTGGGAAGAAAACCAGAGTACCTGGAGGAAACCCACCAAGCATGGTTAAAACATGAAAATTCCATGCACACACAGAGGCAGGAATCGAACCTGGCTGGAAATCAAATCCAGACCTTGAAGGTGTAGGGCGCCWGGAAATGTGGTACAAAAAATATTTATGACTGAAAAATTCATTCAGCTACTGTACGTAAATTCATGAAAACAAATTAGTTTCACAAGATTGGTGTCCTATAATGCCCCCCAATGAAAAAATGAATTTTCATTGAATTTCCAAAATTAATTAAGTGTTTTTTTTTTCAAACTTGTTGTATAGTAGCAGAAAACCGGAACTGTCTGTTGTTCTTGAACGGACAGTTTTAAGTGTTACACCTAAACCGGAAAAACTGACAGCATGCTTGTTCCATGKTCTGGATGTTGCAGATTATACTTAATTTATTAAGATTTCACTCATTGTAATTAGACTTTGTTTTTAGTAACGGGGAAACTTTAATCTGCCATCGCTATCATCTTATATACACAGATGAAAAAACTTGACTTAGATGCTGAATGTTAGGTTTACCAGTCCGTTATAACGTGTGTTTTAGCTCAACTAATTTGCGTGTTGATTTTTCGACTGAGGGTTGACTGGGTGTTGATTGAGCGGCCGTTAAAATGTCTAAATTAAAGCTAAAGCAGGCTTCGACTTTTGTTAGTCCAGAAACAGACAAGCAAACTAAAAGCGATAAGGAAAAGGCCAAAGCTGTCAAGAAAAGGAAATATTTCTACCAACACATGGATCGTAAGCCGAAAGAAGCGAAGAATACAGTTTGCCTTCCTCCCAGAGATGCTGCAGAGTTTTCGGCCAACTGGAAAAGTCTTCTATTGGTGAGTAGTTGTGATATGGACRGCTGTATGTCAGGGAAGGTGTGTGTGGGAATAGTATTCAGGTATTATTCGAGGCAAAACGAATGAAGTGGTGCAGTGCATTTCATACAGTTTTTCTGACCTTATTTTGGAATTTATGTTAAAATATCATTACGCATTTTCAACAGCAGAAAAAAAACACTTCACTATTCATATTCACTGTGAATTTGTACTTTTATTTTGACTGGCTGTGTTTATTGAATTAAAATGTAATATAAAATTTTAGCCATTTAGGAACCTCTGTAGTCCAACTAGGGACTATGGAGCCCAGTAGTGGTTGCCATTGTATTTATTCCCAAACTTCGGCTGTGGTGGGACCTCCGGTCTACAGTCATACTCTAAGTGCAATTTGGGAAAGGGAGAGCATGCAAACTTCATGCACACAGACAAGTGGGACAAGAAATCTGCCCCTGGCAGTAGAAGGTGACAGTGCTAACCACTAAGCCACCGTGCCGCTGATATAACTTGGAAAAAGCTGTTAATATTGGTTATATTCCGACTATATATTATTTCCTTACTCCTTGAAAAAAGTTTTTTTWAATATAAACGTGTGCACATGCATGTTTAAGATGCACGAGTTTCAGTACTGTATATATTGTGCATACCGTACTACATCTGTGTAATTTATTTGAAATTTGTTTAACATTGCTTATGTCTTGCACACCTATGTCTTTCTCAAGATTGATCTTATTCTCTCTCCAAAAAYAACACACTTCTCTGCTCTGTTTTGTCTTTGTGCTATCACTTCATGCACAATTGTTTTGGAATAGGGTTAATCTGAACTCATTAGATCACATGACTCTTTTYCCCATTGCTCTCAAGTCCAGTCTTTTTGCTCCCTATCAAACTGAAACTTTTTTCTGATTAGTCTCACTAACAAGTGGTTTCCTATACAGCTGTTCAATCAGTTTTCGTCTTTGCTTGATGCGGCCCGTTAATTTTCTTTTTTTTAAATGGCTTTTTTTTATTCATTWATTTTTTTAAAATTATTATTATGTTTAGCCAGTCACTGTTTGTGTTGTTCAGTAAAACTGCAGACAGATTATGTGTCAAAATGGTGGTTGRTTTGGTTCTGGGCAAGGCAACCACTGGTTCTGAATGAGGCCGATGCAGAAGTGCCACAATGTGAAGTCCCCATAGAGCTCATGTTCAAATGTTCAACTTGTAACATGTTTGTAGACTACAACAAAAAATGGTTTTAGTATCCAGAGCTAGATTTTCCATTCATGAGAACTGTACGGGGTGAATTTTTATGTAACTCATCAGTGACAAATATATTACGTTATAAAAGTATGTATAATTATGGGCATGGATAATTTAAATCACAGCTACACAGGAAGAATATTTTTTTCAACCATTTTATTCAACCGAATACAAAGTAATATTATACAATACAGCTTAAGGTTAGTCACCATAGCATTTTAGCTAAGCTAAAGCTAAGCTTCTGGATACTGAATTTTGTAGGCATGTTCCAACCAACAGCCAGGCTCTATTTGTTATGACCATTTGAMCATTTATGGCTTAACCAGGGTTTAGGTGAAGTCAGCTTATGCCAAGATGTCAGTGACCAGAGCAGTCTATGGTTCTGGGTCAAGAGATCAAGAGATCAAAGTGTATAACAGAAACAAAATAATTGGCCTTGCTTGTTTTTGGAGGAGACTGTAAGATTTGAAATTATGCAGTACTAATAATAAAACAATAGTTAATAATATAGTAATAACAGTAATTCATCATTATTGTCAACAGACTAATTCTCAGGATCTTTAGACTGACAGATTCCGTTGTGTAATTTGATTGTGTTTTTGTGTTTTGCAGGTGCTCAACTCAGAAGAAAATTTAAATACAAAGAAGCTGAAGTCATTACCAATTAAAGAATCCAATAAACGTGCACAGAGCAACAATGAAGATACAAATCAAGTAGCAGTCAAAGACTTTAAAAAAACATTAAACTGTTTGAAGCAACAGGGATCCAAAGTGGCTGGAATGGAACCAAGTAGCAATTGTCATAAACAGCACAAAACTGAAAAGAGAAATATRGATGATGTTGAGGGAGGGCAAAAGAAACAAGCAGACAAAAGGAAGAAAGTTGAAAACATAAAGACACCAACAGAGTAAGTATACAAGCATTAAATAATAATGGAAGGCCTTTTGAATGCCATTTASAGAGACCCTTTCTGATACTATCATTTGGTAGTATTAGTTGTCTTTCTGTTTTTGACCTGTTTAAATGTGGTTAAATCTAAGCCATGACTTGAAGAGATGAATAATCTTTTGATAACCMGAACAATCAATTATTCAGATCATGAATAACAGAATTACTCAGTAGCACTTATTTATCTCTCAGTTTTTAAATTAGCAGTTGAATAAATTGTTTTAGGCAAAGTCAGTGAGGAAAATGCACACAACGATTGTCACTGGCTAATAAAAKAAATTATTTGGTTGTCGGATTTAGTCATTAGAATATTGGCTGGCGTGTAGATATAATATACAGTCCAGTCGAAAAGTATAGAAAAAAGGCTAGTTTTTTTTCCTCTTTTTTTTGACCTTCTTTATATACTGATGACATTTGGGATTGAGATTGATGAAATCAGATGACAAGTTAATGTTTACTAATGTAATTTAATTACAGTGRAATCTTGGTCTGCGAGTGTTTTACCAGATGAGCAAAAATTTTTAATAAATAACTTGGTAAGCAAGCGAGGTCTTGAAATACGAGCAGTATTGTGTTAGTGAGAGTCTCTCTATTCGGTAAAACTGGTGCGTGTGTATGTGTGCGTGTGTATGTGTGCGCGTGTGTGTGTGTGCGTGTGTGTGTGTGTGTGTGTGTGTGTGTGTGTATGTGTGTGTGTGTGTGAAAATTGTCCAATACAGTAGCCCCCTTCCTCCTCTCCTCTCTCTGGCTCTGTTGGCAAACTGGTGTATGTGAGTGTTTGTCCATGTGTCTGTGAGTGTGCATGTGCATGCTTGTGTGAGTGAGCATCTCTGCCAGTTTGGTATCAAAGTCTCTTTGTTTTAATATACGAGTGCTTTGATATACAAGCTTGCTTCCAGAGCGAATTATGCTTGCATTCCAAGGTTTTACTGTATGTGAATCACCTCTGAATTGAAAACTGATAATTCAATTAATTAATTGAATCAGCCAGCAAAAGTTAGATTGAATTGCATGGTCAATTAAATCGCACACATCTAGTGTTTGGATGGGTTGGATGTAAATACAGTAAGACCTACAAACGAGTTCCATTCTGGGAGCATGATTGTAAGTTGGATTACATTGATTTTACATTTAGGCATTTGGCAGACGTCTTGTCCAGAGCCACTCATGATACATCTGAGCAGATTATGGTTAAGTGCCTTGCTCAAGGGTCAACAATGGTAACTTGGGGGTCGTGGGGTTTTATTTGTATAGCGCTTTTAACAATTGTCATTAAAATAATTATTTACGTTTGTAAGGAATAGGGCTGAAATGATTCCTTGAGTAATTCGATTACAAAAAATGATCGAGGCAAAATCTTCTGCCTCGAAGCTTCGTTTAATTTTTTTTAAAAGCTTGTGTTATATTTTTGCGCAATTATTTGTTGACAGCACACCTTTGACGCAGCACGCTTTCGGGTGCAAGCCGCCAGTAAACACCAATGAAGAAGAAGCACTTATGTCACCTACAAAGCGGAAGGAGACGCAGACAGTTAGCTGTGTATTCATTTGAGGGAGTGTTCTGTTGTTGCGGCCACAAAATGAAAGGGAGCAATAAAATTATCAGCGTGCCAAGAGAAGAAGAAAGCAAAAATCAGTAAAGGCTTATGTTATGCCTGAGATGTAGATTTTGAAACTTTTATAGTTCTGAAAATTTAGTTGCACAACTTAGTGTTTTTGTGTAATTATTTATTTTAATGTGTGCCTTTTWTGTCCTTAAAGTCATTTGAAATACCTTTTTGTTTTTGCATCCGAGAAAAGGCTTTAAAATAAGAATGTATGGTGCTGTAATGCATTTAATTAATCTCAGTCAACTTTAATACCACTATCTCACCTATGCGGTTTCGCGCGGTGGCCAAGTTTTGGCGCTGTGGCCAATATTTTACATTGCTGTTTAATTAAGCAAAAGTGCATTTTATCCAATTACTCGATTACTAAAATATTCGATAGCTACAGCCCTAGTATGGAATGTGAAAGTTTAAACCTGGGACCTTCCGAACCATTTTGGTTCCACATTATACTCTTGCAAGAGAGGGCCTCCAAATCGCGAAGGRGAGTCCCAGAGATGCAGTGAGGTCAGCTAACCTCGTTTAAAGAGGACCTGGGAAGGATAGCGCTACATAGTGTTTACTGAGGATTTTTCGAAATTAGGATTATTCACCATAGGGACAGCTTTACAAGACAGCCATTTTCTTTCATCATGTTCCCGGACTGATTTATTKAAACCGGTGAGGTCAACTCACACAGCCACATACAATATACCGGACTTTGGATATTTTATACATTCTCTTATACGTTAAAATATTGTATATAATTGTAAATATTGGTATCTGGTGACTGCAGTGTCTATTTTTGTACAATACACATTAGCTACTTCTGCGATTTGTTTACATCTAAGAATGTTTATAGATCTGCAGTCTGTTCCTATCTGTGGAAATTTGTAACTCAAATGTTTTTTCCAAACTTATTATTTCAGTTTTATTTCTAAAACACTTTGGTAGACAGGTTAAATGACAATTACTCATGAGAAACAAATTCACATGAATGAATGCAGATTTTGTATATATACAGTACTGTGCAAAAGTTGTTAGGTCTTACTGAGCATGCTGGAGAAGAATTTTTCCCCCCATCTGAAAACTGGTCTGTCATGTAATATGTCGCTTTCTTTACAGGCATGCAAATATTCTTCTGTAATGTTATTTATTCAT
>QMIH01002748.1:26137-54688 GCA_003987875.1 Clarias batrachus | reverse complement strand
CCTAACCCAGCCTTTCTTCTTCTTTTATTGAATTAAGGTAAATGGCTCCCACAGTGCCCCCACTGGCCAGGAGCCCGTAACTAGGGAATCACCTGTTACAACGTCAGACTCCATTCACAGGTAACGGTAGTAGCAGGCGGGCATCAGGATCTGCACCTGATACAGTAGTGATCTAGTAAAAGAAAGAAAAATTGTAAATCCCCAAGCCAGTGTTCCCAAAGGTTTCATTCCTAGTTTTGATAAAACATAAAGGGTTGCATCAGGAAGGACATCGACATAAGACCTGCAATATATGATACACTGTAGCGACCCGTAGTGGGAAGAACACCATATAAATTTTTTTTAAATAATATTAATATTATAAAAACTGTTGCTTTTGTTAGAAAACTTTTATTTTACTGATCATTTATCAAAAGCCAGATCTGATCGAAGGATCTCTCCATGCACCCAGGTCAGGAAAGGAGCACCATGTCCCCGACTCCATATAAGAACCAGCACTACGACATCCTGAAGAAGGAATGTCAGGAGAAGAAGCAGCTGTTTGAGGATCCTGAGTTTCCCTGCAACAACACCTCGCTCTTCTACAGGAACCCTCTGCCCGGGAGAGTCGAGTGGAAGCGGCCGGCGGTGAGACACCACTGCTGAGTTCTGCATTCTCTATATGCCAAAGTGAATTCGTTTCCAGTAACATCACGTTCCTAAGTGTTTTAGTCTTTTCATAAAGTTTATTGTTGCAGCGTAATGCCTTCTGAGTTCTAGTTTGTCTCCTCGAGTATGTTTTTTGACCCAAGATAGAAATCTTTCTGAAATCCTGATAAGATATTTTACGTCAGAACTAAAGCCTTTATTATTATAACTTAATAAATTCTTAGACCAAACGCTTTGGAACATATTTTGTTGTTCCAGAATTCCTGTCCTTGTTTTTGTTCCTTTGTGTAATACTTATGTGATGGTTAAATGCGCGGCAGAGACTGAAAAACCAAAACAAGCTTGCTGCGAAATAAAGCTGAAATGGTGCTGAAATCATGCACTGTTTGATTAATGATCTTTGAAGTAATTTTTTTATACACAAAGCCAATAACCACAGAGAACTGTTCCCTGTGTGAAGCCTATTTAGGTACACTTTAGCCATCTCAATGATCGTCACAGCAAGATGATTATTATTTTATTTACAACATACAGTAGGTGTTTAAATTTAAATCACTAGTGTTAAAACCTTTACTTTTTTCCTTTAGGAGATAGCTGAGAATCCTCACCTCTTTGTTGAAGGCATCAGTTCTCATGACCTGAATCAGGGTGAAGTGGGAAACTGTTGGTTTGTTGCAGCTTGTTCCTGTTTGGCTCTTAAACCAGATTTGTGGCAGAAGGTCAGTCTGAACATCACTCCTCATTTCTACTGGAATGATATAAATGTAATTTCTGGCTGAACATCTTGTTTTAGCTTTAAAGTTCATCGGGTATAAGTGTGCATTAGATCACTTGTGGAAGCCCAGTTCCTGTCACACTAGTGCAAAAGCTGTTTGCGTGTTTATGAGATTAATTGATTGCGAGCTGTGTTCGCCCTGAGGCGTGGGTTGTTTTTTTCTCCCATTATAAGAGTTTAAAGATATTTCTTTTTACATTGGGGAGTCTGGACTAACCTCATTTATGTGATCGATGATGAAGTGTCTGCTTGAGTGCTGAAGACTGATGTACGTCTTAACATTCTGTAAGACAGGAGTGTGTTTTTTTATTATCCAGGATGTTAACTAACTTGTGTAACAACAAAAATATCGGTTTCTGCAATTCAGCCTTTGGGGATGAAGATTTAATATCGACTTTGTCTATCTGTTTCACACTTTTCTCTGTAAACGTTGGCAGCTGACAAGAGATAGAGATTGAGCAACGGTGATCTTTTTATCTCTCTGATGGAGGTAGTATTGCAAATAGACCATATCTTTCAGAAATGTAGCAATGTTTACAGCAAAGCTACCAGGAAATAGCTACAGCAAAAATCTTGATTGAACACCTTGGTGAGGCAATTAGAAGTTGGGAAATATTGTGGGTCCTCATCATTCTTAGTGCACAGATTTCTTGCCATTTCATGTCACTTCAAGCTTGTTTCATTTATTTTCCTCCTGCTTTTCCTGGATGAGAAACGAGGTGACAACACACTCGGAAGGTCAACACAAACTTGGCTAATCCTGGATAAAATTCCAGTTCCTTCTTTGAAGATCTAAGATGATCCCAAATCTGATTTGGAGATATAACATCTCCACAACGTCCAGGTGTTTCAGGGTTTTCTACCTATTTTAGTCCTCTAGGTATTCTTAGAAGAAGACCAAACCACTACAACTAGATTTAAAGGAGCAGAAGCTACCTGGATTGCTGAGCTCCTCATTGCCCAACATCCTAGCTTCCCCTTACCCTTGAAAGCCTACCCTTTTCAGCATTTGTTAGTCTAAAATAACACTAGGATAAAAACCACAATCTAGCCGTTCTCTGACTAACACTGACCTAGTAAGTTAGTGTAAGACAAAACTTGTAATTTAGTACAAGTTGAACGTTGACATATGATGTTTTGCTCACCAGGTGATTCCTAACTGGAAAGAACAGGAATGGGATCCCAAACATCCAGAGCGCTACGCAGGAATCTTCCGCTTTCATTTCTGGATTTTCAGGGAGTGGACCGAAGTGGTTGTGGATGACCGTTTGCCCACCATCAATGGGAAACTTATTTACTGCCACTCCAAATCCAGAAACGAGTTCTGGAGCGCTCTGCTGGAGAAAGCGTATGCCAAGTAAGTGTCAATGAGATGGGAGGAGATCGAAAACAAAAATTAATTAGAACTAAAATGAATTTGAACGATGAGATTTTGGATACTGGGTTTAGAGTGCTATTACTGTACATCTCTGATAAGAGCAGTAACAGGATCTACCTACATGGTGATGCTTTATTTGTCATGCTGTTGATGCTTAATACAGGTTGATCTGAGTGAGGAGCTCCATAGAGGTGTAGACTGGATCCCTGAGTCTTTGTCGCTAAAGAACAAGAACAACTGTTGTCATTTCTTTATGGCTAACCTAATGGTGTGTTGGTAGATTGTCAGGCTGCTATGAATCGCTCAGTGGAGGGAACACAGGAGACGCTGTGGTGGATTTCAGTGGAGCGGTGAATGAACCCGTGAGTTTGGATACAGGACACTACCGCACTGACCCTAAGGAGAAGGACAAACTGTTCTCAGACCTGCTCCAAGTGTATGAAATGGGAGGCATCATTAGCTGCTCTATAGCGGTTAGTCAGGTCTAACTCTACATGATCTCATGGATATGCTCAATGTTCCACTGTAAAATTCTGTAGAGGTTCTGTAAGATTTTTATTTGTTGAGGGATAGGGTATGATTGACACTTGCCATACACCTGCGATTGGTACCTGACTTTGATGGTGTCTGTGGTTGTGTATGTTGTAAAGAAGATTCTTTGAAAATGTTTCTGGTCAGGCATCTCCTCATGAGCGGGAGCTGCGTTTGGCAAATGGTCTGGTCAAAGGCCATGCATACTCTGTGACTGCGGTGAAGAGGGTGCGTCTGGGACACGGCCTGTTGGCATTTTTTAAGAATGAAACCATCCCTCTCATCCGAATGAGGAACCCCTGGGGCAAACATGAGTGGAATGGAGCCTGGAGTGACAGGTGAGAATGTGAGATCAAAAGAAGTGTAATAGTTGTCTTTAGCTCTCTGTTTGGTTGCTTTCATGGACGGCCTGAGATAATATACTTCTCACAATGTAGCTCAGAGGAATGGCAAAAGATCGGCAATATGGAGAGGAGTAATCTGGGTATTACTGTGGAGGATGAAGGAGAATTTTGGTAAGTCACCATGTGAACATGTAGCATTCTTTACTAATTCGACTGCCTAAAATCCAGTAACCTCCCTCACTTCTATTCATCTGCTTATTGGTGTTACTTCTTCAGGATGTCTCATGATGATTGGTGTCAGAACTTCACGGATGCAGACGTGTGCCGGTTGATGAACACGTCCCTACTGAGTGTCCAGAAGAAGTGGAATGAGGTGGTGCATTTTGGGAACTGGATAAAACACTCAGAGCCTCTGAAGAACCGGTGTGGTGGCTGTATGAACCATAGGCAGACATTCTTACAGAACCCACAGGTACCTGTCAACCCACAAAACCTTCAGTTGCCATCATAATTGTCACAGGTATCACCACAATCTAGCCTTATAGGTACCATCATAAGCTTGAAGAACTGTATCTGATACTGCTACTGTCATCTTTACATAAACTAAAGGTTCTATCACTTTCTGGACATCTCTATAGTTGCTCTCACAAGCTTATAAAAGATTTCATGACCAAACATCTACCACAACATCTCCAAAATAAGTCCATTTATTTGTACAAAGTACAATGGAACCTTGGTTTACAAGCATAATTCATTCCGGAAGTGGGCTCGTATTCCAAAACACTCGTAAACCAAATAGAATTTTCCCATAAGAAATAATGGAAACTCAAATTATTAATTCCACAGCCTCAAAAAATAAATACATAAAAATAATAAATACATAATATGAAGTAAAAATAAAACAAATTAACCTGCACTTTACCTTAAAAAAAGTAAAAATAAATCTGGACAGATAAGTGCTTCCGTTTATGCGCGCAGGCTCTGTGTGTGTGTATGTATGTGTGTGTAATGTGCGTGCACTAACAGAATCACTGATGTAAAGTAAAGAAAAATAACAGATGAACCTGCACTTTACCTTTAAAAAGAATCGCGACTAAAGAAACGCTGAAACAGAGAGGGAGATGTTGATTATACCAATAAGAGACAACAAGCACCAAGACCCAGCAGGGGAGACGATTACCCACAATTCCGCAGCGCAAGAGAGAGAGAAAAACCATTGGCTCAGTTGTGATCACGTGACGCTCGGTGTCAAAACAAGAAGCGCATGCGTGATACATGATACTTGGCACTTGTAAACGAAGACAAGTCAAAATTTATTAAAAATCTTTGCTCTTCTTTGCGAAACACTCACAAACCGCATTACTCACTATACACATTCTCTGTTTCATGTTTTATTTTCCCAGTATGTGTTGGATATAACTCAAGTGCATGAAGAGCTACTTGTGTCACTGCAGCAGAGAGATATGAAGATCCACAGACCTCGTGGTGCCGGTGAAAACCTCACCATCGGATTTGCCATATTTAAGGTATCCTAGCCAAGACTTTAGCAGGTTTCTGTGTTTCTGTGTTCCACAGGGAATCTGTTTGTTAGCTGAATCATGTGATGAGAAAAGTCTGAGATAGTAAACATGATAAACCAGTTCCAGGGTGTGGAATTTTGAATGTTTTTCTCATTTCAATGTCAATGTGGGTTTCCTTCAGGCTCTCCAGTTTTGGTCTCAATCCCCAAAACAGTGAATTAATGTGTGTGTTCCTGCTTGGTGCACAGTGTTTTTTCTTCGTATCCACTATGACTCTAACCAAGATAAACTGCGTGCTGAAAATGTCATGATCTCAAATAATTTTGGGTTCAACTTTGGGGGAGTTGAAATCTGTAACCAACAACTAAAAATTGTTGGTTAGTGATATTCTTTTTCTCTTTTCATTGTGTATAGGCTCACTATTGCTACTGTATCTGCAGACGGATCTAAGTCTCACAGACAGTAGAAGCAGGGCGGGCATGGGGGTATTGTTTGCTTGGCCAGTTAACTGTTGCTTATCATTGTTTGTTGTCAATGACTCTTTCCTTAATTCTCATGACAACTAATCTGCTATTTCCTGTTTTTGATTTTTTTTGACTCCCTTGATAAAATTTTGAAGCCCATTTTTCTTTCTTAACCTAGCCTTTAAACACAGTGTTTGCGCTAATTGGCTATGATTCAAACACAGTATGATATGCAGGAAATGCTTAAACAGATTCAAATAGATGGCTATCTTTATGTTTATACACAAACCATGATCCACATTTACATTATTGACAAAGCGGGCGTGCACAACACTTTTGAGTGAATTTGAGTTCAAATGAATTTGGTATGATCAGAGGTGGAAAGAGTAATACAATTTTGTACTCAAGTAAACTGTTACTTCTAGTGTAGTTCAAAAAAGACAAGCGGATATAAATCTGAAACTAGTTGTTTTTAATTGAAGGAACACCTTTACATAATAAAGCTGTTGCCTTTCTTGTGCTTGCGCCGGATAACCAATAGAAAAAAGAGCTCAGAGCCGAGAATAACGTTCAGCACAAAACCTTTATCTACTCTTTCAGCCTCACACTTATAATACACAACATAAAGTAAAAGTAAAGAAAAGGGTAAAGGAATAGAGCGTTTCGGGGTGAGCAGCACACCTGAGCTCCTACTTCGCTCTCACCTTCTCACACACACATACACACACACCTCCGCCGCACACACACTGGGCGAGGGGCGGCGACTCTTAAAAGGCTAACACACACATAATGTGGTACAACATAGTAGTGGCGTTACAATGGCCAGGGGTTTGATCATAAGAATCTGATGGCATTTCACTCTCAGCTGGGTCGCGTCACTGCATCTGTTCTGTCTCCATCGTTCTTGTGAATTTATGAGTTTTGTGAGTTTGTTCTCCCCGCCCATCAATCAATCACTCAATCAGTTCTGTGATTTCCAGGGTGCAATTTGTTTCCTTCCCTGTTGCATTATTTTTTATTATTTTTCATTTTCATTCTTTAATTTTTTACTCAGTAGTGAATATGATTTCAAACGTAACAAAGTACAATACCTCAAACAAAACATATTTCAGTAAAAGTAAAATTACAGATTTGAAAAACTACTTTAAAAGGTAGAAGTACACAAAAAACTACTCAAACACAGTAACGCAAGTAATGTACTGTACTGTAGATAAGCAAGTCCAGTTGATTAGCTTGAATGATCAATCCTGATGTGCAGGTGACATGATGTTTCCGTAGCTCTCCATTCACAACTTTGTTTCCTACCTGAAATTAGCTCCCATTTATAGTCTGGTGAGCAAAACTGAAGAAAAAACTTTGATTAACTCATTAGCTGTGTATAAAGACCAAACTAAAGCTTGGAAGGAATTTGCAGATGTTGTTGTGTCCGTACAATGAGCTTATTTTACTTATCAAATCAAATCAATCAAATTATCAAACCACTATCCCTTTTTACATAAAAATTGTTTTTCTTTCTGTGAAAGCTGCAACTGTTTTAGACTCAGGTGACATCACGAATATTCACCTATTTCAATAATCTCCTTAAACAATTTAAATCTGGTTTTAAGCCCAAACACAACACAGAACTTGCTCTGGTTAAGATCAACAATAATAATGTTCTCTGTGCATTCTGGCCTAGTCTCCATCCTCATCCTCCTTCATCTAAGTGGCGCCTCTGATATTGTTTCTCACCAACGTCTCATGGAACATCTGGCTAGCATTAGAGTCCCTGGCCCTGTTTATTAGTGGTTTGCTTTAAACCTCACTGATAGGATAGAATTCATCCAAATATAGAACTGTAAGTCAGAGAGTTCAGCAGTCTGCTGCAGTGTCCCACAGGGTTCAGTATTAGGGCCACTCCTCTTCATTATTTACCTCCTTCTCCATACAACAACCTTCTTCATTATGATATTAATTTTCACTGAGGATAAACAACTGTGTTTGCCCAATAAGCCCACCTTAATTCTCCAGCACCCTGCAGATTCACTGCTTGTCTTCATGATGTTAACACATGGATGACAAAGAACTTGAGTCAAATTTAACTGCAGCAAACCAAGGCACAACTGATAATGTCAATTCCTTTAGGTATGCTAAGATTAAATGTTAGGGTGCTTGAGCCCCCGTTAAAATGGTCTAAAATCGCCTAGGGCTACTGCTGAATGTCATAACTGTGGATGGTTCCAGTAAGTCCAGTAGATACACACGCACAAGGCAAAATCTACACAAGAGATCTGTATATGTGGCTGAGGAGTGATTAGAGCAGTTTGTTCTGAAAACCTGCTCCAAGAGCAGAAAAAATTATGTTGTTTAAATATGTAGTTGTTAATACTATTAGACTGATAAAAATCAAAGGTTAAATGTGTAAAATGCTCTGGATGTCAGCATTAAACTCCTACACTGCTTGGATACTCAGTGCTTTCTCTCCTGCTTTAGTGAATAATGAAAGTTTGGGTTTTGGCTCTTTCAATGGGAAAATAGCCTGATAACAGAATTAGATTCAATGTCTAGACACTAGTCTAGACCAATAATAATGACTGTTACATTTGGGAAAAATTCTCCCATCTGTAACCCATCATAATTCTTGCCCTGATGCTCAGGCTGAGAAAATGCAGAGCTTGGACTGAAGCAGTAGTAAACTGTTTTAGTAAGCTGAAGTTCAAGTTCTTACAAAGAATGTAAAAATGTTCTTAAAATGTGCAACAAAGTCCACAGGACGTTTATTGATGTTTATGTCATGCACGTTTCTCTCTCCTCACGTCGTTCCAAGGTGGAGCTGAACAGAAAGTACCGCATGCATGACATCATCACCCAGCAGAACGTCGCCACATCTACGTACATCAATGCACGCTCGGTGTTTATGAGAAAAATTTTGCAAAAAGGTCGTTATGTCATCATCCCGACCACCTTCAAACCCGACACGCTGGGAGAGTTCATGCTCCGGGTTTATACTGAGGAAGACATCGGGTGCAGGTAAGCATTACTCATATGTTACTTTGGGATCGCACTGCGCATCACAAGTCAGTTCTCATGACGTGAGTGCAGAACTATTATAGTATTAGTCAGGTTTAACACTGGTAAGACAAGAGCCGTATTCACTGAGAAAGGCCCGAAGTTAGAGAGGGCAGATTAAGAATGTTTAAACATGTCCAGAGGAGGGATGAGGGGTAAATCAGGAGGAGAATTTTAGTGATGGAGCTGACAGGCAGGAGAAGAAGACGAAGGCCCAAGAGGAGGTTTATGGATGTAGTGAGGGTTAGGGTTAGATTTACCCGAACCCTAACCCTAGGACATGCAGGAGGTTGGAGTGACAAGAGAAGATGTGTAACTTTGTCCCCAAACCTTCCTACCTACTGTCCCTCTAATATAATCATTCCTAATCCTGTACGTTCTTGTCACTCCCAAAGCCAATTGCAGAATCTTCAGCTCTGCCACCTCCAGCTCTGCTTCCTGTCTTTTTGTCAGTGGCGACGTTTCTAAACTATACAACATTGCTGGTCTCACTACTGTCCTGTAAACTTTCCCTTTCATTCTTGCTGCTACCTTTCTTTCTCAGATCACTCCTTCTACTCTTCTGCACCTTCTCGTCCATCTTCTCCACTGTGTACAACCCAACACTCCCTCATATTTTTCTTCTCTGTGTGTTATAGGGAACTGGAGCTGGATAAACCCCACGTGAGCTGCTGGAGTTCGTTTCGAGGGTACCCTCAGGTGGTTACTCAGGTTTACGTTCACGGAGCAGAAGGACTCGAAAATCAAGACCGAAACGGAGGCGAGTCTAATTTAGGTCCAGGGTTAGTCAGGAATATATTTCATTTGTGATATAAAGGTTTTAAGGGTGCTTGCGAGAAATTCTGGTTTTGAACACCTCTGTTGTGTTATTTGCAGTATTTCATTTCATGCCACACCTGTAAAAAAACTTCCTTTAAGCTGGTTTCTACCAGCAAACACCTCATATACAGTCTGTGTATTATAGTATATGTATTACTTTTGCCAATATAACAATATAAAGTTTAGCGAATTATCCATTCTAATATGGAAATGGAATCTTAGCTGTGGAAGTAGATATTGAATATTTTGACGCATTTCACTTACAGCCAGGTCCATAAATATTTGAACAGTAACAAAATTTGTGTATTTCTGCCTCTGGACACAATTGAGGATCAGAGGATTGTATTGGACTTAAAGCTTTAATTCTAAAGCTAAATTTAAATTAATTCTAATTAATTGTTGTTAATTAACAAAAAGCTCAAGATAGAAAGACCCACAAATCTGGAATCTAATTTTCCCCTTTAAATAAACTGCAAACAGAACTCCAGCAATTATCAAATCAGATCAATACGTACAGCGAGGTACAAGTGCCTGAGGAGAGGATCTCTGATCTCAGCTTTGGAGGGTGAGAGAGCAAAACTTAATTCTCAAAAATTTTGAATCTCAAAAATTTCATTCAAAAATAAAAAACAGTAAGGGGTTGTTAGCCTTTGTCATTTATTGCATGAGATTTTTCATCTCCTTAGATTTATGCATTAGGGAGGTGAAGACAAACCCAGGTGTACAGGTTTGGTGATCCCATCACACTCCAAAGTGGATATCTGAGCCTCTCACTTCTAACACGTTCCAGTTGATAAAACATACAGCATTTACACTCCTATATATAAACCTTCTCACAGCTTATTAAACAACATTAATGATTCTTATATAAAACAGATTTAGATAAAGCAGAGAAAAAATAGAAGTAATAATAATAATACAGTAAGTGATTAGGGGCCAGGTTTGATTCCCATCTGTGTCTGTGTGTATGGAGTTTGCATTTCCTCCCACAGTCCAAAGACATGTAGGTTAGGGTAATTGGCATTCCCAAATTGGCTGTAGTGTGTGAATGAGTGTGTGAGTGTGTGCATGTGTGTGTGCCCTGCGATGGATTGGCACCCTGTCCAGGGTGTACAGTACCCCGCCTTGTGCCCTAAGTCTCCTGGGATAGGCTCCAGGCCCCCCGTGACCCTGAATACAGGATTAAGCGGTATTGATGATGAGTGAGTGTGTGAGAGATTTGTGTTAATGAGACCCTGTGTTGTGTTCACGTCCATCTCCCTTCACTTCAGTTTTATTACTGCAGAGTGAGAGCAGTGTGTCATGGGCTATAATTAGAAACTTTCTGGATAGCCCTGTGTGTGTGAGAGAGAGAGAGAGAGAGAGACAGAGAGAGAGAGAGAGAGAGAGAGAGAGAGAGAGATTAGGATGTTGGGGCTTAACCAGGAGGTCCCTGAGAGCATTTCTTTTCAGTGCTGTCTCCAGAAACACACACAGGACCGGGTATTCGTTCAGCAATTTTGACAATTACAACAACAAAAAAAGCCCTCAAAGAAATAGTCATCCAAGTGAAACAGTTAACATCTTTTTCTTCCTCAGCATGCAGATGTGTCTTCCTCACAGCACTTCCTCAGAAATCAAAACATTTTCCCATTTTGTTTTTCTCAGAGTTGATTACTCTTTTTCACAGATCTCTCCTTTGGAGTCTGATAGGAACATGAAACCTGCACACCTGGTTTTGACTTTACCTCCTTAACACATGCTGGGATTTTTGGGAGAATCCAAAAGAGGTTAAAATTTTCACCAAAAAAAAAGACAAAGGCTCTAACCCCTTACTGTTTTTTTTTTTTTTTTGATTTAGGGAGATTAGGACTAAAACATGGGTGCACTTAGTTTTGCTTTCTCACACTCCAAAGTCGAGATCTGAGATCTTCCCATTTCCATTGGGACAGGGGCATGTCCAAGCAGTCTCTGACCAGCATGGTACAGGTCATGATGGAGGTAGAGCGAAATGACACCATGTTGAACACACCACACGCTTCTCCCAGTTCATGTGGACAGGACTAGCTTCTGTTCATTGGCCTAATTTTTCCACTCAGAATGGGCCGCCTGTGACATTGGTTTATTTCACTGTATCACCGTTATGACCCTCAACTGATCCAGTACTCGACACTGAAGGTCAACGGAGATCAAAATAACTTCTTCTGGATGTTTTCGTTCTTATTTGTAAAGTTCTTATGGACATTTTCAGTACTTCACTAGTTGAGTGTGTGAGTCTGGCACCGCCCACATAACCTGGGAGTTAGCGTTTTAATATTACCTCACCATGCAAGAGACTCCCGGAAAGAGGTAGGGTATTTGTGGTATTCTGATGGACATTTTCAGTACTTCAGTACTTGAGTGTGTTTATTTCAACACAGGTTCTAACCCCTGTCCCAGTGCTAATGGAAGGATCTCAGATCTCAGCTTTGGAGTGTGAGCAAAAAAAACTAAGTGTGCCCATGTCTTAATCCCAAAAGCATAATGTAAATTTGGGGAAAATCTGAGAAACTCCAAAAAAAAAAAAAAAAAAAACAGTAAGGGGTTAGACTTTTGGGTAAAAATTTTGACCCCTCAGATTTTTCCCAAATCCTCATCATGCATTAGGAGGTTTAAGACAAACCAAGCACAGTTTTGGTGTCACACTCCAAAGCAGAGATCTGAGCCTCATTCCAGGTAATAAAATATACAAGCCCACATTCGTTTATTCAATCTTTTTAACAGCTAACAAACATGGCAGTAATATATTATGAGTAAAAATGGGTTTTGCATTTGGCTTCCTGTGAGCCCACTGACTATTTTACATGGGCTGAAAACATCCATGAAAGCTAACCAGCTAACATTCGGGATGTGGCAGATCATTAGCATGTTCTTGCCATCTCAAATCACCAATGTGTTTGTGTAGTGCTGCAGATTTAACTGTGTTAAATAATCCACAGCAAGTGCTCCTGGATGAGACGCTAAGTCTGCTAAGTCTCATTAAATAGTAGAAAAGTGCTGCTTTATTTACTGATGAAGGTCTCATGTACTGACTGATGAGTTTGATGAATGCAGTGTTTGTCTTGTAGACAGTGATGTCTTATAGCACAGATTGCAGTGACCATTCAAGCAGTGCGATGCACATCATCCATTTTCAAAGCACCACCTACATTATGGACCAATCTGCAGTATGCGCTCAGCTTTAACATGATGCTGAAGTTCTGATCGGACAGTCTTCTAATGATTTAGCTCTGAATGTAAATAGGAAGCCAAAGCATAATGTCCTCTGCTTATAATTTTCTGAACTGGAAACTTTTACATGTTTCCCAGAATTCTTGTGTCCCATCCCCATAACCGATACTGCTTTCTGATTCATGGCGGTGTGTGTTGTGTGCAGGTGCGGATCCCTATGTCATCGTTTCCTGCGAGAAGAACTCAGTCCAGTCCCTCGTTCAAAAAGACACACGTGACCCGGCGTTCGACACCAGAGCCGTGTTTTACAGGAAAAAACCACAGAAACCGATAACCATCCAGGTGAGACTCTTCAATGACTAATCCCACTCTAAGAAACACAACCTCAAATCAGACCATGACTCATCCTGGTGATACTGCTGAGAGCTTTACCTTTACTATCAGCAAACCTAGCTAGTTCTCAATGTCTTAAATTATTAGATATCATATATGTTTATTTGTATTACTATCTGTCAACATTGCTAACATTTAAGACATCTAAAGAAATGAGATGCTAAGTCTGCTAGCTAATAGGAAAAAATATTTATATTAATGAAATCATTTATAGCCCAAATTAGCATGTAAACTTTGTGATGAAGGTCAATTAATAAACATTAGAAACATTGATAATGATTACCGTTTGGCCCAGATTTACTTCTGAGTATTTTTCTGTCTTATGGTTTATAAATGCAGGAGTGTAAACACTGTATGTTTTATTGACTGGAACATGTCAGAAATGAGAAACTCAGATCTCCGCTTTAGAGTGTGATAGGAACACCAAACCTGCGCTGCTGGGTTTGTCTTCACTTCCCCAATGCATGGTGAGAATTTGGGGAAAATCTGAGGAGGTCACATTTTTTTTGCAAAAACTGACAAAGGCTAAGCTAACCCTTTTTTAAGTGAAATTTTTGAGATTTTCAGATCTTCCCAAAATTCACACTGTGTGTTAAGGAGGTCAGGACTAATAGAGGGGTGCACATAGTTTGGACTAATAATTTGTAAGTATCTATCCAATGATGGAAGTCGCTCAGGATAAAAGTGTCTGCCTAATGCCTAAATGTAAATGCTCTCTCACACTCCAAAGCTGAGATCTGAGATCTGGCACAAGGGTGTCTTTACCCTCTTTCAGTCCAAATATCCTGCAAAACTTGAGTCAGGATTCCTCTCTTCTAATGATTTAGCTCTGACTGCAGTACTTGAGTGTTTTTATTTTAGCACCAGTTCTTTTCAGCCCCTGTCCCAGTGCTAAAGGGGGGATCTCAGATCTCAGTTTTGGTATGTGAGGGAGCAAAACTATGTGCACCGCTGTCTTAATCCTGACCTCCCCAATGCATGGTGTGAATTTGAGGAAAGTCTGGGAATCTCAAAAATTTCACCTATAAATAAAAACAGTGGGGATGGGGGTTGATCATTTTGACCTCCTCAGATTTCCTCCAAATTCTCACCATGCTTTATTTGAATTGAATTCAATTTTATTTGTATAGAGCTTGTAACAATTGTCATTGTTGCAAAGCAGCTTTACACAATCAAATTAAATATTTAAGTTTGTATGAAATGTGAATGTATTAATCAAATTTGTCAGATAATCCCTTAGTCCCTGATGAGCAAGCCGAGGGTGAGAGTGGCAAGGAAAAACTCCCGAAGATGGCAATAGTGAGGAACCGGACTCAACAGGGAACCCATCATACTTTGGGTGAAACAGAAAGCAGAAATTAATCTGCATTCATAATGTGTTAGGTGGCAGGCAGTTCAGTATAACAGTTGATGTTATTTGATGTTACTATGGAGTCCACTTAGTTGTAACACTCGGCTAAGATATTAAAGCTAGTTACACTTATACTTATGCCTCCTACGTCACCGCTGACCTCTCGCTACCTGTCTGCGAGAGTATCATCGGCACCACAACCTATTGATTAGAGTAATACAAACCCCTAAAGGACACTAATAGGGCACAGCTGCACTTTCTTTACAAGCTTTTGCTGTTTTTTCCCCCCTATAAAAAGCCCTTTATGTGGTTGCGCTGGACGGAGTAGAGTGGGTGCAGCATCGGCCAAACCAGTTTGCCCGGGTGAAAGTGTGCTTCATTCTGCCGGGTATTGTTGAAGCTGGCTCGTTTGGCTCTCTGCAGTTCCTGCTTGCATTTCCCCTCCTCCGCGTGAATTTGTAATATGGTTGTTGGCTGAGTGGACGTTTGGTTACTCCTCCATTTCCGCTCTCCTTTGTTCTCTATCTTCTGCTTCTGGCATACCTCACAGTTCTTAACATAACACCAGACATACTTGTGCACGCTGGGCCACCAGGCAACGTCTAGGAGCCTCAACAGTGTGTTCAGTCCCACCCGTTGTCCTCCCATCGGATGGATATGGTAGTGCTGCAAGAACATCTGGGTTAAAGTTTGAGGTACCACCAGCTGGAACTTTCCTTCCCGCTGTCGTGCCACCCTGCGGTATAATGCCCCCTGGTCTCGTTCGAAGGGCACTCTGCCTCATACAGGTGCTCCCCCGTGCACAGCTGAGCTATCGGCCCATCTTCTTGTTGGGCCTTTGCTAGTTCAGCTAGGTTCCAGGTTGGGTGGTCAGAACTCTCTGAGGTGGTTGGGGAATGGCCGCCATTAGTGGCAAGGCGCAGTATAACAGCGAGGAAGGCAGTGGGTGAGTGAGGAAGCTGGCCGCTTTGTTGATTGGGAGAGGCAGGAATGGATGGTGAGTGAAGCCCCCTGCTGTCCTCCAACTATACCTTCCTTGAGTGATCTCCAAGATGGGTCCAGTGGCTCTTAAGAAGTCCAGTCCAGTGATCATCGGGAAAGCCAGGTGATGGTCGCTCATGATATATGTATCCAACTTACAAGCTATGTTGTGCCACCCGTAGTGAATACTTCTCCGCGTCTTGGCCTGGTGTATCTTTCTGTCGGTCATGACGAACTTCTGGGGAGAATAAGGATCGTCTCTGGCCTCCTGATCTCCCAGCTGTTGCCATAGGCTCTCCTGCATGAGAGTGTATGTGCTCCCTGTGTCAATCACTGCATTCACCTCCTTCCCTTGTACTGATACTGGAACCAGGAGAAGGGAAGGTGCTGTACGGGGCTGAGCGATGGAAAGTCCAGCGAGATGTTTCGATGGAGGTCGCTCTATAGCTCCCTTCCGGGTTCTTCTCCTGGCTGTGCTGACTTTCCACTTTCTGCCAGTAATCTTTAGCCCCCATGCAGTCCTTCTCCACCATCCAGTGGAGATCCACCTGGGTAGGGGTCTGATCTCCAGGTAGTTTTCACACTGCTCAATGAAGTTAAGCACGTCTGCTGTCTCACAGGCATCACCGAAGCAGGGAAACTCCAGACAGATGGGTGGTCGAGCATAAAAGGAGGAAGCCGTTGGTGAAGCTGAAGATGTAATCTGAGTAGATGAAGGGGTTGGGACACCAGGAGGAATGTCATAAGTTACGTGACTGCTTTGATGTGATACCTTTTCCGTAGCTACAGCGATTGGAGTACTGGATGTAAGGAGAGCAGGAGAATGTGATGAAGCAGAGGTATAGGCCTTTAACCTGTGTATGGTGGGCATGCTAGTGAGACGCAGCTTCTTCATCTGCCTCTCCCATATAACATCTCGCCTCAAAAAACAGTTACAGCCTTCTCCAGTTTCTCCATGGCCTCCTGGCAGTAGCGCTCCAGCTCTGCTAGGCCAGTGTCCACGGCCTGACGTAAACTGGTTTCTCTGTTAATCGTGCTGTTAACCAATTCTCTAAAAGTCTGCTCTAACGTCCCCATTTTTTCTGAAAGAGCCAATACATCCCCTTTACATTGATTAAGTTCAGTCTGTAGTGTTTGTACCATATCCATATTAGACATATGACTGACAACAATATCATCATCATTACCATCATCATCATCATCATCATGCCTATCAGATATATACAGTGAACTAATCAATGAGGTTATCTCTGCAGTAGGGTTACGGTGAGTCACAAATGCATCTATGGCAACATCTTCATCATCATCCGGTATATTACTAGTAACAACAGAGTAGGCCTTCACGGCGCCACTACCATTAGCATTATTGTCATTGTTATATTTAGCCTTGGTAGCGTCCATCTTGCTCTGCATAGCCACACAACACCAGAAAATACCCAAAGCAATAGATTCCTCACACAGGCCACCAATATGTAACAGTCGGCTATGATATTAAACCTAGTCACACTTATACGGGCTCGACGAATCTAACTTCCGGTATTGAGCAAGCTTCACGGAACAAGGAAAGACGCAACACAAAAGTTCAAACCAAACCCAAAGTGTAATAAGTGAAAAAAAAAACAACCAACCAAACAAGGTGCACCAATGAAACCAATATATACAAAATATATACAATAGAAATATATCATTTCTCCTCCTCCTCGCTTCTTCGCAGCAGCGCTTTAAAGTCACCGTCGACCTCCCGCTACCCGTCTGCGAAGTCTCGCGAGAGTATCATCATGACCACAACCTATTGACTGGAGTAATACAAACTCCTAAAGGACACTTATAGGGCACAGCCGCTCTTTCTTTAAAAGCTTTTGCTGTTTTTCCCCCCCAATAAAAAGCCCTTTATGTGGCTGCGCTACATAGTTATTGGAGGCTCAGGTAGACTAGTAGGAAATTCCAGTCCTGAACTATCGAGCGACTGCAGCCAAGTCCTCAGAGAAACAGCTGTCAACATCAGCCGAGGCCAGAACCGTCTTCATGGTAGAGTGAAACTGTCCTAGACACCAGACGCATCCCAAAGATACCACAAGGGCATCCATGTGACGAGATATCCAGCCAGAAGTGGGGCACCAGGACGAGTCAGACTGGTCCAGAGGGCAGAAGGGGTCTGGATCACTGGCAGGTCAGGTTCGACATGTGTAGCTCAACAGAGAGATGGAAAGAGAGAAAGAGACAGAAGAGGAGAGGAGAGAGCAGAAGAGGTGAGAAAAGTTAGGTATGGGCACAGTCACATAATATATAAGGTGAATGTATCGTTAGTCTAGAGTGCAAGAAGAACTAACTATGACAGCATAACTAAAAGGGAGAGCCAGAAGGAAACACAGACATGAGAGCTTCCCTGAGATGTAAAGCAACCAATTACTTAACCGTCAACAAACCTGAGTGATCAATGAGAGTGGGGAAGACAGCATCTAAACATAGCAGTTCACCATAATACTCTCCTTTACCTAAGGCAAATCTATTTACGAAAATGCTTGGCTAAATAGATAGGTTTTTAGCCTAGACTTAAACACTGAGACCGTGTCTGAATCCCATACACTATTTGAAAGACTATTCCATAACTTTGGGGCTTTGTAAGAAAAAGCTCTGCCCCCCTGCTGTACTTTTAATAATACGCGGTACTAAAAAGCAGCCTGCATTCTTTGATCGAAGTAGGCATGGCGGATCGTAAGACACTAGCAGTTCACTCAGATACTGCAGCGCGAGACCATTTAGTGCTTTATATGATAAAAGTAGTATCTTAAAATCGATGCGAAATTTCACAGGGAGCCAATGCAGTGCAGATAAGATAGGGGTGATGTGCTCGTATCTTCTGGTTCTAGTGAGGACTCTCGCGGCTGCATTCTGTACTAATTGAAGTTTGGGAAGGTGAGAGAGTGACGCTCGGTGTCAAAATAAGAGTCGCATGTGTGAAGCATGATAATCGGCGCTCGTAAACTAATACTTGCTCGGTTTCCGAATAAAAAATTATTAAAAATCTTTGCTCGGTTTGCGTAACACTCGTAAACCACGTTACTCGCAATCCGAGGTTCCACTGTACCATGTTTACGAATTATGTTGCCCAGAGGAAGCATGTAAAGGGAAGAAAGCAGTGGGCCTAAAACTGAGCCCTGTGGAACACCAAACTCCACTTGAGAACATGAGGAATGGTCACCATCTAAATCTACAAACTGATAACGATCCGTCAAATAGGATCTGAGCCACAAGAGGGCAGTTCCCTTAATTCCTATTATTTTTTTCTAATCTGTATAATATGAGAATACTATGATCAATGGTGTCAAAAGTCTGTTTTAGTAATTTAATTATCATAGATACCACAAACTCCGATCACACTGAATGTGCAGCCAGAACCTCTGATCTGAAGCTAGGACTGTTAAATATTAGATCTCTCGCATCTAAAGCAGTTATTGTTAATGAAACTATCACAGATCAGGAGTTTGATATACACTGTTTAACAGAAACCTGGATTAAACAGGACGAGTATGTAGCTTTAAATGAAGCTAGTCTGCCTTGATACAGCTACATACACCAGCCTCGGCTAACTGGTAGAGGAGGCGTCGCAGTTATTTACAATGATAATCTGACTATTGTACAAAAACACAGATTTAAATTTAATGCATTTGAAGCTCTCTATAGTAACATAAAGTCAGCTCAGTCGATCCCGCTAATCATCATTTACAGACCCCCAGGGCCGTACTCAAAGTTTCTCTGTGAATTTGCAGATTTCTTCTCAAACCTTGTTGTTTCTGTAGACAAAGCGTTAATTGCTGCATTAATCACACAACTTTTGATGGCCTTTCTGTTCCATCAAATGCAACAGTAAAAGACCTTGGTGTGATTTTAGATTCCAGCCTTTCGTTTGAAGCACATGTCGATATTACCAGGATAGTTTTCTTTCACCTTAGAAATATTGCCAAGATAAGAAACACATTGTCACTAAATTATGCAGAAAAACTAGTTCATGCTTTTATCACCTCTAGGTTGGACTATTGTAACGCCTTACTATCTGGTTGTTCAACTAGATGTATAAACAAGCTTCAGTTAGTACAGAATGCAGCAGCAAGAGTCCTCACTAATACCAGAAGATACGAGCACATCACCCCTATCTTATCTACACTGCATTGGCTCCCTGTGAAATTTTGCATCGATTTTAAGATACTACTTTTGACATTTAAAGCACTAAATGGTCTCGCGCTACAGTATTTGAGTGAACTGCTAGTGTCCTATGATCCGAAACGCCTACTTCGATCAAAGAATGCAGGCTCCTTGTACCATGTATTATTAAAACTACAGCAGAGGGCAGAGCTTTTTCTTACAAAGCCCCAAAGTTATGGAATAGTCTTCCTATTAATGTTCGGGACTAAAAACCTATTTATTTAGCCAAGCATTTTTGTAAATAGATTAGCCTTAGGTAAAGGAGCAGATCTGGGGGACTCATGGACATAGACTATTATGGTGAACTGCTATGTTTAGATGCTGTCTTCCCCACTCTCATTGATCACTCAGGTTTGTTGACGTTGAGGTGATTGGTTGCTTTACCAATCACCTCACATAGACAGGAGCACTCATGTCTATGTTTCCTTCTGGCTCTCCCTTTTAGTTATGCTGTTATAGTTAGTCCTGCCGGAGTCCCTGCTTGCACTTTGCACTAAATATACATTCACCTTATACATGTTGACTGTGACCAGACGTAACTGCCATCATTTTCCTATTTTTCTCCTTTTCTCCTCTTCTGCTCTCTCCTCTCTCTTTCTCTCCTTCTCTCATTTCCCTCTCCCTGTCTCTCTGTCGAGCTATACATGTCGCTCCTGAGTTACCAGTGATCCAGACCCCTCTGCCCTCTGGACCCGTCTAACCTGTCCTGGAGTCCTACTTCTGGTTGGAGATCCCGTCGCATGGATGCCCTGTGTGGTCTGCTTGGATTCATTTGGTGGCTGGGGATGGTTTCAACAAAGACTGTCCTGTCCTCGAATGATGCTGACAGCTGTTCTCTGGGGACCTGTGACTTCAGTTGTTCGATAGCTCAGGACTGGATTTTCCTACAGTTTATCTGAGCCTCCAGGAACAAACTGGACTCCTTTTAATTTAAATTTTAACACATCTCCTGTTATACTGAACTTCCAGTCTTCACATTATTATGCTGATCAATCCCTGCTATCCGTTATCACCCAGATGAGGAGGGGTTCCCTGTTGAGTCTGGTTCCTCTCAAGGTTTCTTCCTATTACCATCTCAGGGAGTTTTTCCTTGCCACCTTCGCCCTCGGCTTGCTCATCAGGGACAATCTTATCATTTTGATTCATACACATTCACATTKCATACGAACTTACTTCTTTTGATTGTGTAAAGCTGCTTTGCGACAATGTCAATTATTAAAAGCGCTATATAAATAAAATTGACTTGACTTGACTTAAATTTATGTTTATGTTTGGCTCGGGGAACAGACACAGTCTCAATATGATGAATCCTGAGTGACGACTCTATGCAGTTAGCAGACGGTTGGTTTAGCCTGTCTGTCTGCTCCCTGGCCTGGGCTCTGGATGGTCACTGATTAACTAGGCCTCTTCTGAGACTATGTGCTATGCTGCAAGAAATGAGAGCAGCACCTTCCCAAGTAGGATGGACACCGTCCCGCCCTAACAGGCCAGTTTTGCCCTCAAAGGTCTTCCAGTTATCTATGAAGCCCACATTGTTTTTGGAGCGCCAACTGGACATCCAGCGGTTCAGCGATCATAACCTGCTGTAAGCTATGTCGCCACGTCTCATTGGGATGGGACCAGAGCAAACTACTTCATCGGACATTGCCTTGGCTATTTTAAACACCTCTGTAAAGTTACTCTTACTAACCTCTGACTGACGAAGGCGTATATCATTAGCTCCAGCATGTACCACTATCTTAGAGAATCTATGCTGTCCTAGAGCCATAAGATTACCTGCATTGTCTGGTGCTCTGGCTCCCGGGATACACCTAACCACTGCCGCTGGCACCCCTAAAGGCCTAGCTAATTTCACATGCCTCAGTATAGAGTCTCCTATAACCASAGCTCTTTCAGGTTTCTCAGCGGGTGCATCAATGAGGAAGGAAAACCTTTTAGAGACGTAAAGCACAGAAGAGGTGTGCTTCGGATGGCTAGCCTTAGCGTTAGCTTTGGCTGAACGAGTATGCCGCCGAGTCATTACCCACTCGCCCCGCTGTAAGGGCTCTAATGCCTGAGTTATCTCCGCAAGCGGCACCCAGACATTCCGCTACGGGAATAACACTGTTCTCGCGCTCTCTAACCCTCTCTAGTCTGGATGCGCTACTCTAATGCTGAGATCTTCTCCGTCAGGGTGCTAACTAACACACACCTATCACAAATAAAATTATCACTAACGACAGAGGAAGAATGTTGCCCCCAGTTTGTTCATCAGGGATGATCTGATCATTCTGATTCACACATTCACATTTCATACATACTTCCAGAATTCTTTTGATTGTGTAAAGTTGCTTTGCGACAAAGACAATTGGTAAAGTTGGTATACAAATAAAATCTAATTGAATATTACTATACAGCACGGTTGTTTAGGTAGCTAAGTGTGTGTGTGTGTGTGTGTGCGCGCAGATCTGGAACAGGAATGTGGTGAAGGACGAGTTTATGGGTCAGGTGGTTCTCCCAGCGTCTCTGAAAGACTCTGCAGAGCCACAGAAGCTGAAGCTGAGACGAGGAACCACTGAGACGTCTGAGGAGATGCCAGGGACCATCAGCGTCCGAGTCGTCACGTCCAGAGAGCTCACGGCCATGTAGCTTTAACACACTTGCTTAAACACACTCTGAGACTAGGATTCTAATCAGGGTTTGGTCACATCTACACTAACCAGAGCGCCTCCACACACTCCCCTGCATTGTGGGATGAGAAGTGGTTTCAGATATAATAATACTCTGCTATAAAGGTCGGGTTGGTTGGTTTTACCTTATAAACGCAGACCACAGGAAGAGTTAAGGCATTTATGCTTGAAACACCGTCTTTCTTAAGATGATGATGAATCTAAATGTTTAAGTGTTTGTACAGTTTTTAAATTAAAGCTGTTTTATGCCAATTATTTGTTTTTTGTCTCTGGATTAATAAACTGACCATACTCACAAGTTAATCACATTACAATAGAAATGATTCATTACATGAAGCAGAAAAGATAAACACACTCCTGCTCTTAGTTTTTAAAATATTTTGTTCAGTGTTCTATGTTTTAAAGTATTCATCTGGAGACGAGACACAACAACCAATCAAACAAAAAAGCATGAATAATTCAATCAAATATTACAATATCATAAACATTTTTAAAGATATATTAGCTTAAATTTACTTTAGGTAAATGTAGTAGATTGTGTTTAATTCATTTTTTTTTATTTGCCCCATATCACCCACATTTAATACCTTATTAATGAAAGAATGAAAATGAATATTTAAAATGCTAATGCTTTTTCTTTAACATGTAACTTGTGTAAAAAATCACTGACAATTTATTTTATTTTATTTTTATTCAGTCCGGTTCCCAAACTGCATCTCTTTTTTTCTGTAATATTTTAACACTCAAGACACAACCATGCACAATCAGAATTCAAAAAGTCTATTGCTTCAACCACAATTTAAAATAGCTTATCCAAAACGAAAAAAAGACGCTCTCCCTCTGTTCTTGCTGTTTTCTTTTTCTTCTTTTTCCCTTTTCCTCACTTTTGAAGGAAGGAAGGAGGCGGCGGCCGAGTCGCAGAGACAGGCAGCGAGTTCTCGAGTCTCAGCGTCTCGATTACAAATGTCAGAAGATTCTGGATAATAATTTAAAAAGAATGTTTTCATAAAGTCTTTGTTCCGTTCTCAAGTTACACACCGAAAGTCACAGCACATGAACAGGGTTGGACATTCAGAAGAAAAAAAAAGAAGGAAGCAGGGGGCGTGTCACATGAACAAAGGGGTGTGGTTTGTATTTCTTTTGTCTTGTGCTCGTAGTTCACGGTGGCCCGGATCGACAGAGATCGGCTCTTCAAACAGAAAAGTCCATGGACCGCAGCGTGATTCCATTACTGTGTGTGTGTGTGTGTGTGTATGTGGCCCCTGAGTTCTCTCTTTCCTGCATTAAGGGACACACTCCATTTGCTCCATTTGATGAGTGTAAGCGTCCAGACCACAAGATGGCGCCAATCCACGGTTTCTCTAACTCACATACTATACAGGGAGACACTGTGGGTGTGTCCCAAATCTCTCAGGATCCTCCGCATTTGGTTCAATTCCCAGGGCCAGGCCACACCCCTCTTTCCAGGACTAAGCCCGCCCATGTGTCCTCTTCGCAGCAGAACCTGTTTGATCCGCCCAGTGATGTCATCTGTGTGACACTCATGTCCTGATCACTAGCGTCAGTCACATGATCAATAGTATCATAGTACAGATTTGAAGAAAAACAAAAAAACTTAAATGAACATGTTATTTCTCAGTCGGCGAGTCGGAGCGAGCTTGCTGTCTGCGCGTCCTGATTCTGCCAAGCGGCCATTGTCCCTCGCTCAATGTGGGTGGGGCTTATTAGCCAATCATAGGAAACCTGTTAAGAGACCTTTTTGTAATAGAGTACTAAAACATGATTATGATAAAGGTAGCTAAACCTGTTAGCTTGTTGTATTTCAATTAACACACACACACACAGATCACTGTAGTAAAGTAACAATTAACAAACTAAGCTCTGGGCAGAACTCTGGAATCTGATTGGTCAGGAGCGGTGTGATGCAATCACTCAGAAATGTGCGTCTCAAACGCTGTGTCACAATTTTCACAAAACGTAGCCGTCTCTGTATGGGACAAGCGCTTGGCAAAACCAGGACAACACAGTCAAAAGTGCAGACGCGCACACACACACACACACACACACACCACTTAAACTACACACACATTTCTCTCAGGCATGACATCACCATTTTTCTGATTAATGACGCGTGTGTGTGCGTGTGTGAGCGTGTGCGTGCTGAAGCTTCCTGAATATTCACAGTGTTGTTCTGGAGGATAACTGGCAGACTGAGGTATTCTACACACACACACACACACACACACACACACACACACACACACACACCGGCCAAATCAATAAGACAGTAAGATGTGAACTCTGCAGAACATGAGAGTCAGATTTGAAGGAAAAAACCATAAATATTAGCACCCCTTCAAGTGTGTGTGTGTGAGTGTGTCTGTGTGTATGTAGATGGAAAATCAGTATACATATCTGCGTGTGTGTGACTCTGCCGCGTAATGCCCGTTTTGTCACGGTCAAGCGACTCAATGGCTTAGGTTCACGGCTTGCATTGGCTCTTAAAATGCATAGTAGGATAGCCACACACACACACAGTGTTTATGGAGGCATGTCATGCAGTTGTGAGTGTTACAGCCCCTGCACTGTCACAAGGAAACCCCAGAGATACACACAGAGGAAAAAATATTTTTTTCTCCATTTCATCTGGTCTCCTTCCAACACACACACTCACACACTCACACACACACTTTTGGCGAATAGGTTGTTCTGTGGTTTTAGACTGTATGATGGGGCTGACTGGAGAAGTGTGTGTGTGTGTGTGTGTGTGTGTGTGTGTGTGTGTGTGTGTGTGTGTGAGTGTGTGTGTGTGTGTGTGTGTGTGTGAGGTCCCCTCTAGCGGCTGCTGTTCTTGATGGCTTCCTTGGCGGCTACAATCAGTGGCGTGAGACTGGATAGAGGCTTCGCCAGCTTCAGAAAAGAGTGCTGAGGACACACACACACACATACGTAAATGTCATCGCTGTCCTCAAGGTTTAAACTGAAACCAATAAAAATAATCAGCATTAAAATACACTGTGATCTTTGACTGTTCAAATTTGGTCCCCCCACAAACCCTTCATAATTAGCAGTCTATCTCCACAAGCATCAGCTAACCTAACTAGCCTGTAAGCTAACGGCCTAATCACTAGCACACACTGGTTTGTGATTTGCGCCTTGTTTATTTCCCTGCCCCGTTTATTGATTCTGCGTTACCGTGACAACGGCGTGTTCCTGTACCTGCAGCAGCTCTTTAGCCGAGCCTCGCCGGTCCACGTCCATCTCCAGACAGCGGTTCAGGAAGTCTCTGAAGACGGAGGATAAACGCTCGGGGTTCTGCAGCTCCGGAGTGCCATTAGTGGCGATCAGGTACAGCGCCTACGGGTGGAGAGAAGGGGAAACACACAAACATCAATATTTATTCTTCTCAATATTATTTTCATTATTGTGTATATTTATTTTTAAAAAGTACACGAATCTGTTGATTAAACATGGTTATGTTAATAAATGTTATGTTTATTGCTGTGTTATTGTTATTTGGGTTTATTAAATCAAAACTTTTATGCTGCTGCATCGAGTCTACTTGTAGCCACTGTGTTTTCATCACTCAGTAATTACACAGCCGAACCACCAGGTGGCCCCTGTGCAAACCACTGTGCTGAGTAAGTCACCTCTCCATGGTGAACTTCACTGATAACAAACCTGCAGTACTTTCTCTCTTTCTTTATGAGGGGAACTCTTCCCATGAATGTGTGTGTGTGTGTGTGTGTGTGTGTGTGTGTGTGTGTGTGTGTGTGTATGTGTGTGTCTATACCCTCAGCGGGTTCTCGTTGAGGTACGGCGGTTCTCCCTCCACCATCTCTATCGCCATGATGCCGAGGCTCCACACGTCGACTTTGGGTCCGTAGGCTTTCCGGGTCACGACCTCCGGCGCCATCCAGTACGGCGTCCCCACCATGGTGCTACGCTTGTTCTGCTCCGGCGTGATCTGAGCGCAGAACCCGAAATCCGCTGCAGGGAGCGAGATGGGCAGCGGGTTACAACTGTGCCTGAATGTGTGTGTGTGTGTGTGTGTGTGTGTGTGTGTGTGTGTGTGTATGTGTGTGAGAGAGAGAGACTCACTCAGTTTGACAGAGCCGTCCATGCCCAGCAGGATGTTGTCACTCTTGATGTCTCGATGAATCACCTGATTGGAGTGCAGGAAGTCGAGAGCCTGCAAACACTGACACACACACACACACACATACACAGCATGTGAGAGAGATGGTATATACTGTATGTCTGTGTATGGGGGTGTGTGTATGTGTGAGTTACCTCTCGACACACTGCTGCAATCTGTCCTTCGTCCATGCAGGTTTCTGTGACAACGTCAGTGAGAGACCCGCCTGCTAAATACTCCATCACTACCCACAACTCGTCTCCTACTAAATAACTGGGGGGGGGAGCAATTTTCCAGAGTTACTATTTTTCCCCAATTACTGGAATTACTGTAATAATAAATGATAAACAGCAGGGGGTGTCTCTTATCACTAACAGGTTTAAAAAAACATCTGGGGTTATTAATCTTCATCTTTTCAAAACAAATAATTTTGATCCTATATTTTTATCTCTCTCTCTCACACACACACACACTCCTACCTGTCCAGGTAGTTGACAATGTTGGGGTTCTTGTTTTCCCTCATCACCAAAATCTCATTAATGATCAGCTCCTTCTTCGGCTGCTGCTGCAGATTCATCTGCTTTATAGCCACCTGAGGGGCGGTGTAAAGTGTTAGTGTGTGTGTGTGTGTGTGTGTGTGTGTGTGTGTGTGTGTGTGCGTGTGTGTGTATTAAATGAGTGTAAAATGAGGATCAGAGTGTTGGTCTCGGGTGGATCCTTACCTCCTGCCCTGTGGCGATATCGATAGCGGTGTAAACTGTTCCAGACGCTCTGTTCATGCATGATCATAAACAATCATAAATATGCAAAACACAATGAATATTGATAAGTATTAACAGATTAAACTAATTAAACTAATTAATTAATAAACAGATTAAACAAAATTTTTTGATTTTATTAAAGCACTACAATACACACACACTTTCTCCACTGTGGAACATTAGCAGATGTTTATTTTCAGGCAGTGTGTGCTTTACAGTAGCAGGAGGCGAGGCAAATAGAAAAAATGGGTGTGGCTAAGCGACAATGAATCTGATGCAAAGATTAAATTAGATTTATGCAAATGAGAAAATTCTCATAAAGCCTCTGCTTAAACCCAAATTCCCCATTATTATTATTATTATTATTATTAATTTTAAACGTCTAAACGTGTTTTCAATCATTACCACAAGAGGGCGACAAACACTGCAACATACACTATTGCGTTGAAATGGTGTGCGTGCTGATCTAGTAGTGTTTGTGTGTGGGTGTATTTGTGTCTTTGTAAGAGTGTGTGTGTGTGTGTGTCTGTGTGTGTGCGTGTGTGTGTGTGTGTGTGTGTATACACACCCTTGGCCTATTTTCTCAAACCGCGTGTATTTCTTTTTCGGATCCCCAACACTAACAATGCTCCCTGGAAAAAGAACATACGTTATGAAACACACCATTACACTCTCCACTAACACTAAAACACACAATATTATACAGTAACACACGCTCTTCGTTACACACACACACACACACACACACACACGTACGGAGTCGTTCGAGTATCTCCTCGTCAGTCATTTTGGACTTTTTCCTCTGTCGGTCTGTGTGTCTGTACAATGTGCTGGAGGTCGTTGTCGTCGTCGTCGTCGTCTCCTCCGGTTGGACCTGGGACTCCGGTGGCGTAGTGACCTCTTTAATAGGGTCAGGGGTTGCGGCGGGTTCGATGACGGAGCGTGTGTAGATCTATAATCGAATATTTATATGTACAGCATATTTATGGATAATGATTGCATCTGTGTGTGTGTGTGTGTGTGTGTGTGTGTGTGTGTGTGTGTGTGTGTGTGTGTGAGAGAGAGAGAGAGATTCTCACAGATTTGGTGTGTTCTGGTCTTGGCGCGATGATGGGCGGCACCTCGTCATCATCCTCCTCTTCATCTTCCTCTTCCTCCTCTTCTTCCTCGTCTTCCTCCTCAGACACGGGAGGAGCGATGGGTGGCTCTGACGCCGTTTTAGCTCCTTGCTGCTACACACACACACACACACACACACACACACACACACACACACACACACACAAAGACACACGCAGAAGGCAAAAGATTGTAAAACACATACCTGTAAATTAATTTT
>QMIH01002747.1:43619-54788 GCA_003987875.1 Clarias batrachus | reverse complement strand
TTATTATTATTATTATTATTATTATTATTATTATTATTATTATTATTATTGGTTGTAGTAGTAGTAGTAGTGGTAGAAGTAGTGGTAGAAGCAGTGGCGCATCTTAATAGTATTGTTCTTATTAATGATACTGACATTAGTAGTATTAATAGTAATAATTGTATTGTTGCCTTTATTTTTCTTCTACTAATTTTAGTTTATATATTTAAGATATAACTAATTTACTAATGTAAGATGCCTTTATTCGTCCCACAGCCGGGAAATTTCTTTGTTACAGCAGCAAAGAAAAAAATTGTGCAAATAGAAAAATAGGAACAGTACAGTGTATAAATTCAAATGAATAAGAAAAATAGTTGCACTTCCAAACAAATTGCACAAGGGTAATATTGCACAGTTTTTATTGCAATGAGTTGCACTATTAATATTATTAATAGTACTATTAATAATGGTACGAGATAGTATCTAAGTACTGTACCATTATTAATAGTACTATTAGTATTGTTGTTCTTTTTTGTCGTCTACTATAATAATAGAAGGGTTAATTATGTATTACTATTAGTATTATTAGTATCAATACTAGTAGCATTGTTCTTGTTCCTTTAATAATATTATTATTATTATTATTATTATTATTATTATTATTATTATATAGTACTTGTAGTAGTAGTACTGAATTCCGTAAATGTTGGAATGTTTTTTTTTTATTATTTAAATAAAATGAAAACTAAAATACATTCAAATCACATAAGCCAATATTTAATTTAAAATAGATTATAGAGCACATACTGTAAATGTTTAAATGGAGAATGTTTACACTTTTATCCACTAAATGAGCTCATTTCAAATTTGATACCTGCTAGAAGCCTCAAAAAAGTTGGCATGGGAGTGACAAAGGGCTTTAAAAAAGAAAATTTTATTTAAATTCAGCTGGGGGAACATCTAGCAACTAATTAAGTTAATTGACATCAAGATTGTAACATGAAAAGTCTCTCAGAAGTAAAGATGGGCAGAGGCTCTCCAATCTGTTATAGTGTGTGTAAAAAGATTGTAGAATACTTTAAAAACAATGTTCCTCATAAAGGCTTTGCAAATCTCATCATATACAGTGCATAACACCATCAAAAGATGAGAAACCAAAGAAATCTCTGTGCGTAAGGGACAAGGCCAAAGACATTTGTTGAATGCCTGTGGTCTTCAGGCCTTCAGACGACACTGCATCACTCATCGGCATGATTGTCATTGACATTACTAAATATAAAGGAATACTTTCAGAAACCACTGCCAGTAACCACAATCCGCCATGTCATCTGTAGATGCCAATTAAAGCTCTATCAGTAAATAGATTTGCCTTAGGTATAGGAGCAGATCTGGGTGACTCATGGACATAGAGTATTATGGTGAACTGGTATGTTTAGATGCTGTCATTGATCACTCAAGTTTGCTGAAGTGATTAGATGGTTTACTTCCCAGAGAGCCCTCATGTCTGTGTTTCCTTCTGGCTCTCCCTTTTAGTTATGCTGTCATAGTCAGTCCTGCCGGAGTCCCTGCTTACACTCTGCATTAAATAAATTCACCTTATACTGTACATTATGTGACTGTGACCATACCTAACTGTTCTCTCTCCCACTCTCACCCCACCCCCCCCTGTCTCTCTCTGTCGAGCTACTCCTGTCACCTCCTGGATCTGTCAGAGTCATCCTGGCACCCTGCTTTCTGGTTGGAGATACCCCTGTAGATGCTCCATGTTGTCTGCTTAATAGTTCAGACTGGAGTTTCCTAGTTTTTCTGAGCCTCCAATAACGAAATTGGACTCCATAGTAACTTAAAGACATCATCTGTTATATTGACCTTCCAGCCGCCTAACACACAATACAGTATGACTGCAGATCAATCCCTGCTATCTGTTATCATCCAAATGAGGATGGGGTTCCTGTTGAGTCTAGTTCCTCTCAAGGTTTCTTTCTCTCTTGCCCTCTCAGGGAGTTTTTCCATGCCACCGGCGCCCTCGACTTGCTCATCAGGGACAGTCTAATCATTTTGATTCACAAGTTCAAAAGCCAGCATCTTTGATGCTATGAGGGTGAATAAGTTCATAGGGTATGGGCAGCTTGCATGATTTGTAGGGCACTATGATTGCTAAAAGGTATCCACATTCATATATTCAGTCCAGATCTTTCACCTATAGAGAACATTTGGCGCATCATGAAACGAAAAATACGTCAAAGACGACCATGGACTCTTCCTCAGCTGGAAACCTACATCAAGAAAGAATGGGACCAAAACTCCAGAAACTCACAACCTTAACATCTAACCTCAATGACCAGACGTCTTCTTACTGTTGCAAAATTGTAAAAATTTCTCATTTTAAACATTTGATATGTTCATGTTTTATTGTGAATAAATTGTTGGCTCATGTGATTGGAAATTCTTTTAGTTTCCATTTTATTCGAATTGAAAAAAACGTCCCAACTTTTCTGGAATTCAGGTTGTAACAGCGATTCCTATAGTAGTATTGTTCTTACTACTGCCACGAGTAGTAGTAATTGTACTACTAGTATTGTTGTTTTTGTCTTTCACTCATTTTAATAGAAATATTAGTAATAATACTAGGATTCATTTAGTATTAATATTATTATTAGCAGTAGTATTAATAATAGTGGTTGCAGCACTTAGTGGTTAGCACAGTTGCTTTGCACCTGGAGTTTGCATGTTCTCCTCGTGCCTGGTGGGTTTCCTCCGTGTGCTCCAGTCTCCTCCCAAAATCCAAAGACAGTGTGTCCTGTGATGGATTGGCACCCTGTCCAGGGTGTAGCCATCTACCCCACCCCCCCACCCCCCAAAACCCTGTATAGAGGATAAAGCGGTTTAGACAGGACAGTGATTTAGTGAGTGTTGTTGTTGCTGCTGTTAGTAATAGTAGTATTTTTTATTGCTAGTGGTCTTCTTCTCTTTCCTTTTTCATATGATGATGATGATTATATTAGTACTAGGAGTAGGATTAGTTTTTGATGGAATACTAGTGTTGTTCTTGTTAAAGCTGTTGTGGTTTCTATTGTAATTCTTAGTCATAGAAGTAATAGTAGTATTAGTACTGTTATACTACAAATAGTAGTCATTATTATTATTATTTGTTTTATTTATTTAAAACATAATAAACAAAACATCTATAAGAATAATAATACTAGTATTGTTCTTTGCCCCAAACGGATATGTATTCTGAATATATTTAAATATGCTCAAACTTTAAATAAATAAATGTTATTATATTCTTATATAGATCTGTTCATTCTTTATTCGTTTAATATTTTTAACTGTACTTGTCATTGTCAGAAAATATAGCGTATACTGTACAAACAGTAACATTCTGTATCACAGTGTCACAAATTACACCAGCAGATGGCGCTGTAGGCAGACTCGTGACTTTAATGAGAAACAAGGGTGAATCATCAATGGTGAATCAAGTGTGTGTGCAGTTTAAAATATTTCTGTTAAAATATCAATTCTACACATTTCACTGAATCGGTTATCCGATTCCTTGGTCCACTGCGAAAATAAAACCAGAAAATTTGCTCAGCATTATAAAGTTGAAATATGAAAAAAAAAAACTGTTTTGGCTAGAGTTGTAGGATTTTAAGAAATTTTTCAAATATGAGCTTCATAGTTCCCAGTAAAATTTTAAACAGATAGCAATGGCCTCCATTAGGGGGCGCCACCGCAGATCACTGGGTGTGTGTATTGTGATTTGGCACAGGTTTTTCCGCCAGATGCCTTCATGACACAAGTGTCTGCAATTTATCTGGGCCTTGGGGCCCCGCACTGAGAGGGCACTTGTGCAGTGGCGGGTGGTTTGGTTTCCTGACTGATGATCAAACTTGGGCCACATTGGTGAAATCACTGTATGTCTGCCACTCATCAACCTGCACTGTAACCTGTACACCCTGGACGGGGTGCAAGGGCACACAAGCACACACACTCAGACACTACAGCCAATTTGAAAATGCCAGTTAGCCTAAACTACATACCCAAAGGAAACCCACCAAGCAGAGTGAGAGATCCCCTGGAGGTTCGAGGCCAAAGTACTAACCAAAGCGCCACCATGCCACCAAAAACTATTTAGCTAATTTTTTGCTATCAATAAGGTATCAATAATGGGCATTGTACAGTTAATGTTTAAAGTTCTTACCAAACCAAAAGTCAGGACAAGCACGAAATATATTTTTATATAGCATCACAAAATCTCCTCTATGTTACGGAGTAGAAAATTTTCACATAAACAGCATATTCATATATGTCCTCTTTAGGCGATGCTGGCAAAGGTACTGGCTGCTTGACCATGAAAATTGCTCTAATTCTAATCTTGCACTTGTACAACATAATTCTGAATATTATAATGCTATAACGTATTCTTTACAGTCAAGCAGAAATATCTACATGAAATGAAACTGAAAGTGTTATGGGGATTTATTAGAAGAAGAAAAAAAAATCAGACATATTTAATGTACCATCACGCTCGATTGCAGTGAACGCAAGGCAACACATTTTATTTAAAAGGCCTAAATGGCATTAAAGTACAGCATATAAATACTGGCGATTCCAGAGAGAGTCCATACTGAATAACATTATAGCAGTCTTTTCTTTACATACAATACATTCATGGTGTTTTTTTTTCTCTGTGAAATATCATCCTCCATGATCAATGAGAGTAGGAGTAACATACAAGGCTAATAATAATAATAATAATACAAAAAGCCTTTTAATGGGGATATGTTAGTGCTATTATGTTAGGGTACTCCAACTCAATGTAATCAATGAAGAAAAAACAAACAAACAAACAAACAAACAAATGAAATGATGCAAAATAAAAACCTCTCCGAGTACATACAGTAGCTAATTGTTTTTGTGTTATCAGTCACGCAATTCAGCACATAACACTTTGTACTGAACACCTCACATTCCCTGCATATGAAAATTCCTTTACTTTTAATTAAATAAATAAATAAATAATGATACAACATTTAGCTATGAGTCACCGCCAGTTATTATAGGAGTAGTATGCAGTATGCATGTGTTCAGCACCAGTTGAGGTTATCCATCCCCTCAACAACCGTGTCTGGGAATAAATGCTTCTCGGAATCCATTTCTATTATCCTTAATCAGAGTGTTAGTAAATGATTGCTTGCAGGGCCTCACGTACAGGGCAACTGTATAATGCACAGTAATGCATTACTCACTAGAAAATTAAAATACTCCTTTCACAAGCAACCTTCTCAGGAAATAAAGCACAACTTGACAAATTGGAAAGTGACGATCTGTGTAATTTCGCAATTAAGCACTTGGCATCCTGAAAGCACGATGAGTACCCCCCCCTCACTCTCTTCATCATCACGCTCGAGGAGTTCATGATTGCCAGCTTCGACGCATGAGTTTGATATACAGCGTGATCAGGCGCAAGAGCTCCAGCTGAGGTGAAAACGGATGCAGGTTCTCCCACAGTGTTCTTTGTCAAAGGGGCTGGCTTAGTATTTGACCTTCCCTGGAACTTGCACATTGACTCCGCTGTAGTCCACCATGTACATGGGCCATTGCTAATGACAGAGAGAAGATACATTCAGCCTTGGAAAAACATCATAATTCAGAATGAGAAGCATGGAATTATAATATCGGTGTCAAAACGAAGGTTAGTGCATACCATTACTGGAATCTGGTTGGTCGAATTGGCAGGGTCTGCTCCTGGAACCGGGACACTTCGACTGCTATCCAGTACTCGTTTCCGTTTGCGACGATTCACTGCAACTTCATTTGCTTCTGCGAGAAATTGGCAAATATTTATACAACACTCAAATTAATTTATCCATATTTCTGTTACTGAAAATATACAGATAGGGGTTGCTTAGACTACTCAACTGATGCAGTCACTAGTGAATAACATTTTTTTGGTTTACAGCCAGTATCAAGTAAGTAAGTAAGTATCAAGCTTTTTTTTTTTTTTTGTAGCCTCATTTACAACTGAAAGAATTCCTCGAACAATTATTTTCTTTAGACTGTGGTGGTGGGGCCATGGTCAAGTGCTGGTCTGTCAAGGGAGCAAGAGTTTAAGAAAGGGGGTAAGAAATGTACCCTTAATGCTCTGAAATGACAAACTGTTTGATCAGTAAGGAGTGAATTCCCCAGACAACAGTACCGCCACAGCACTGGTTCTCATTAAGGGATACTGACAGATTCCCTCAACTCCCATTTCCTGTGATCCTTGAGACAGCCAGTGCTCAGGGCCAATCCACAGAAGTGTTCAATTATGCAGGTGAAAGTATGGTATCTGGGCGTCCACATGGGTATGGTATAGTACCTGGGCTTCCACATGAGTATGGTATGTTATCTGGGTTTCCACATGAGTATGGTATATCTGAGCTTCCACATGAGTATGGTATAGTACCTGGGCTTCCACATGAGTATGGTATGTTATCTGGGTTTCCACATGAGTATGGTATATCTGAGCTTCCACATGAGTATGGTATATCTGAGCTTCCACATGGGTATGGTATGTTATCTGGGTTTCCACATGAGTATGGTATGGTATCTGGGCTTCCACATGGATATGGTATGGTATCTGGGCTTCCACATGGGTCAATGATCGCAGCTTGCCCAAGACCTAAACCAAAAGGGAGTTATGAAAGTTCCAGGGACTGGCTGCCTACTATTAGAGATCTGTTCCTAACTATTCAAACATCACCAGTCCATTGACTGACCTATGAAAATGGAGGCACTAGATCCAGTCAATTGCCTGGCCCTCAAACGAGAACACCTCACGCTCTGATAGAGCCTTCGCTCTCTGTTTGCACCACACCCACTTTGTTGCACCTCCACATGAAAGATATCAACCCACAGATTACTTGCTGGTATCTGGTGCCTCAGGCTTCCAAATTCAAATGATCCACAGGCAGGAGCACAGATGGCTATGTCTGACTTCCTTTCCCACCAAGTGCGGGTGATGAAGTTGGAGGTTGGTGTCACTTTTTGTGTGGTCAAGCACTTTTGTGATTTTGTGGTCTTTCGTGATTTTTATTTCTCCCTACACTGTAAAATAATACTGAAGGAACCAATCCCCTTTGAACAGTTGATATTGAAATGGATCTGCAACTTATGCTCTGTAAATCCTTCATACCAGCTCTAATCTGAGGTGCTGTTAAATGGTGATTTAAGGCCGAGGCTAAATTAACTTCTCCTCTATAGCAGAGGTAAGGTTTGGTCTTACGTTCCTGGGAAGGTCTTTAAGAGAGCCAGTTTCATCATGGTGCTTGATCAGTTTTGCAAATGCCCTTGACATAATACTGTTCTCGGAAGAACTATTCCAGAACCACTGACCTTCGTGTCTTAAAATAACAACTGACTGTTGTTGTTGTTACTTAATTATACAAGTACTTAATTATACTTATTATTATTCTGATTATACATCTTAAAGATTGTTCTAGAATGTAGAAAATAGACAACTAAACAGAAAACACTGGATTTTGATTGGTACTATATATGGAGGACTCACACAAGGACCTCCACAAAGCTGAAATATCCGGTACAGGTATTGCTCTGATTTATTTAGTTTTCATCATTAACAGTGAGCCTAAAAACACTCAATGTGAAATTGGAGGTTGTATTTGACTTTTTTTAAACTTTAAGTTAAGCATTTAACTGTATAAAATAGCAGCATTTATGAATTAGCAAAATGAATAGTCTTGCAACGCCTAGTATGGTAACATACCTGAACTTGAAGTCTGTGGACAAAGCTGTACAAAAGGCCTAAGCAGAAAAAAAATATTAGACATTAGACACATTATGTTAAACATTCACAACCTAGAGGAACCATACTATACATCTATACGTACTGTAAAGGTGTTTTGATATTAATAGTTATGTCATCTCTAGCCTGAAGAATCTTCTCCAATCGAATGATATCGTAGGTGTTAGGGTTTCTAAAAGGAATCTCTTCTGGAAGTCCGCACACCTCCAGGGAGTCGGGACTGGCTCGGATCAACTTGTAAGGGACGACGACAGGTCGGTCCAGACCTAGAGCTTCTCCTGAAAACCAAAATGTAAGCACACAGGCCTGTTTATATTAAAAGTACATACACAATGTAACAATCTGTTGGTTGAGGTTTATGTCGATTCAGCAACGTATCGCGTATCGGATTCTTTTGGGTAGCGATTCATGTATCACCATTACTGACTCCAAAATCTATTAAAAAATGTGAGTGGCGCAGTGATAAAGCGCTCGCCCTATCATCTGGAGATCACGAGTTTGATTCCCGGGTGATGCTGTAACCTCTCGCAGCCGGAGATCTACATAGAGCTGATTGGCCCGAGCTCTCTCAGAGGGGAGGAATGAGAGGTACTTAGTGCTCCCACATTAATCACAACTCTACAGCCAATCAGGGGCGTCTGTGAGCTCACGTAAGCGGAAGGAGCAGATAGCGCTGTCCTCCAAGCGTTACGCCTGCTTTCGAGCAGTTCGAAAAGATACGGTCGGCTGGCATCACGTGGTTCAGAGGAAGCACGTGATAGTCTTCGGCCCTCCTGGCTGAGTGGCAGTAGTAGCCTTAATGTAGGAGCCCCATTGTGACAGGGAGGAATTGGACATTAGGGAGAAAATCGGGGAAAAATCTAAATGAATAAATAAATAAAAATTATGATATTTACAAAATCAGCCGCTAGATATCAACATAATATTATATCGGTTGTTTCTGGTGATTCCCATCCCTTATACTGACCGTATTTCTTATTGAAAAGCTCCTTCACTTGTTCCCTCAATATGACTTTTTCACCCATGCGATTGATGTCTTCCTCTTCTGCTGCACAACAGTAAACACATTTTTTTTAATATTATGTCGCAAACTTGCCTTATATAAGGTGTAACTAAATGAAAATATACTGTAGCTAACAAGAAACTAATACAATGTTCTCACCACTTATTGACGAGTACGCCTTCTTCAATAAAGTGATTCTTCTTGGTGCTAGTAAAGGAAAGAGAAGAAAATCTCTTCAGTGTATAAAATGAACTCTGTTTTTGCATGTTCATGTTTTTTCAGCAGGGATTAAAAAGGAATGATTGAATAAATGGCTCTAGAATTTGTACCTGGTTTGGGAATAAGTCCTTGGAAAGGCCTGTAAAGACAACAACAACAAAAAAACTAATGAGATGATTTTTTTGCTTTTTGAATAACATTTTTTATACAAGTAGAATATATTGCACAATTAAATAACACAAAAACTCAGTCAGCAGTAAAGCTGTAACTTTGTTTGAATCATGGAAGAGGGGGCCGTCAGATAGGAACACATGAACCTAATCTATATTAGCGACACAGTTTAACTGACAATGCGATCACATTATTTTTTACTCTTCACTGTTTCTTGTTTGTCATCATAATGTCTAACCGCATAATGGTGAAGGAGATCTTGTCAGCCACCGCCAGTATCCTCTCGAGGTTTTGCGAGCCGAACGTGCAGGGTTTCCTGAAGGGGATTCCCGGAGGCAGGCCCTCGATGATCACCGAGCCGGGATTGCTCTTAATCCTCTTGTAAGGCACTTGCACGGGATACTTGATGCCCAGCGCTTCGCCGTACTTCCTGTTGAACAGATCCTGGACCTGCTCCCTCAGCGTGTTGGCCAAGTCGATGCGAGACAGTTTGGCCTCTAAGCTGTCTGTCAACCAAAGCAATGAAACAAAGATCAGATCTGGAATCGTTTAAACGTGAACATTGTGTCGGATAAAAATGTCTGGTCACGTGTTTACCTAAGAATCCCGGTCTTTTGGCGGCTGGTCCAGGGTCTTCAGACAGGCTGTCTTTAGGATCGCACTCTGCTGTAATAATGAGATCTTAGCTATATGTTTTTTATGTCTAAATAAATAGTAACTATTTATCTATCCATCATCAATAATGCCCATCTTGTTTAGCGTCACTGGGGGCCTGGAGCCTATCCCAAGGACCATATCTCACAAATCATCGCAGGACACAAGTACACACACTCACACACCCAGTCAAACACTACAGCAATTTGGAAACACCATTTATCCTACACTGCATGTCTTTAAACTATGGGAGGGAAACAGATTACACAGAGGAAAGATCTGAACTCCCAGCAGAGAAGTAGTGCTAACAACCAAGTCTAAACAGTAGCTATAATTCTATGTATTTACCTGGATCACAAATTGGCTGAGATGGAGGTTCATGCTTCAGTTGAGTTTCAGTTAGCAAATCTGGCCTGGAAATAAGACAAAAATAATTAAACATTTTAAAACAATATTCTTTTCCTGTTCCATATTTGGACTGCTGAATGATATTGTTTTTATACTGTGCAAAAGTCTTAGGCGCCATGTAGTACAAATTTTGTTATATAAGTTTATTATGTCTGCATTATTACTGTATGTACAAGACCATTCCCTACAAAGATACACAAAAATTTATGAATAAATAACATTACAGAAGAATATTTGCACGCCTGTAAAGAAAGCGACATATCACATGACAGACATCGGATGGGGAAATTTCAGATGGGGAAAAAAAATCAATAATCTAGACCCCTGGGTTTTGCATGTAAATAGAAAGGAGCGAGTGTGACGAAGTTACCGAAAGAACTCATATTCTCCAGCATGCTCAGTAAAACCTAACTTCGTATCGATCAAGCAAAGAGTTTCCACACCAAATATTGACCGTTTATTGTTTATGTTTTTACTTAGTGCCTTTTACAGAAGTTTCTTTTAATGTTGAAATGTTTTTAAAAGCATCATTGCTTTATGGCTTTTGTTTGGATGTTCCCAAGACTTTTGCACAGTACAGTAAATAAATCAGCTGTTAGGTTTTACTGAGCATGCTGGAGAATAGGAGTTCTTTTGGCAACTTCGTCACACTCGCTCCTTTCTATTTTCATGTAAAACTCAGGAGTTTACATTATTGATTTTTTTTTTCCCAATCTGAAAACTGGTCTGTCATGTAATATGTCGCTTTCTTTACAGGCATGCAAATATTTTTCTGTAATGTTACTTATTCATTAACTGTAGTGTATCTTTGTAGGTAATGGTCTTGTACATAATAATGCAGACATAATAAACTTCTATAACAAAATTTGTACTACAGACAATATGGCGCCTATGACTTTTGCACAGTACTGTATATATATATATA
>QMIH01002747.1:26306-43543 GCA_003987875.1 Clarias batrachus | reverse complement strand
TTTCTACTTGGACCTACCTATTGATAAAAAACTGGATCTGGTTACTGGCACTGAGAATCTTCCGAAGTTTGGCTGCTCCGAAGCAGTTCGGTCTCCGGAACGTGATCCCTTCCGGCAGTCCTGTGACGTACAGGTCCTCGGGATACATCTGGAACTTTGAGTAGGGTACCTTCACGGGCTCGGGCAGGCCCAGAGCCTCCGCTAGAGAAAAGGTGGATATGGGAAAGAATTATTCTACAAAAATATACAACGGACCATATACTTCAAATGGTGTTATAAGATATACAGTGATATAACAGTGAGATGCAGATGACCATGGATTTCTTTACTGATCAACATACTCTTACAAAGCTCTGACGCTGACGGCTCCTTTCACAAATACAGTTTGAATTACAGACCACGCTCATACAGTAACAGCACGGCTCCTCACCGTATTTCGTGCTGAAGAGACTCTCCACTTGCTTTCGCAGCTGGAGGATCATCTCTCCGATGTCTTCTGGAGAAAAACAGACAGACAATCAAATGAACTGCCTAACATTTCTGTACAGATGCGAGAGCGCTGGATAAAATTTGGCTTACCTTCAACAACTCTCTTGAGCCCTTGCGACGCCGACTTCTGCACCAGCTCTTCGACTAAACAGGAAAGATCATTCACGTCACGCAACCGCAAAGCCATGACTTTCGTTAATGTCGAAGGCTAAAATGTGCTATTCTTAATACTCCTAGATGCTTTAACGTTCCACTCACCTTTTGCTTACTCCAATGACCATTTGCGCAAAGCAGACTTTAAATAACATATTAAATGAAATTAATCAAATGAAATAAATTTAAAGAAGAGTTAATATGAACAATTCAGGTCCAGCAGCGGGGGCACGGGATATATTCCAAATTTCAGATTTATTATTAAAGTACATTATAAATATCAGGAATTCAAAGATGTTTTAGATTCAAGGATGGTTTTGACTGATGCTACTTGTGGCTGAATTGTGGTATTAACTCAGTGGTATTATAATACTGTATTGGAGTCAGGAACTCGGGTACTAAGGAAAAGCTCAACTCTTCAAACTAGGTTTTACAAAGCAAGGAGGGAAAAACGAGAAGGGGGTCTTATACGAGCTGGGAATATTGTTTAGCTGGTACCTGGTTTCTCATTTTGCCGTAGTATTTATAGTTGACGAATTAATGCTATGGTCTCTATTTTTTGAAAGTAAAAAGGGTAACAAAAAAAACCCCTCTTATTCTGGGTAAACTAACTGTATTAGGATTGTACATAAGTATTGTACATTAATTAATCATGATATTGTCCAGGGTTACATGATTCGGAAAGTTGTGATCAAGTCTTATTGCATCATAAATAATAACAGCCAATCAGGTTTCACTATGCAAACCAAAGTCCTTTGGTTTATTAACAGAAAAAAGAATCTAGAGAATTTGAAACAACTTTATCTTTGCGTCTTTTTTTTTTCTTTTCCTCTGACTAAAAATTATGCATTTGTTAAGACATAAGCACAAAGGGACATGGACTAGGGACCAGAAAAGGAAGCTACATTAGTCACTGGGAAAAGGCGGGGTGACTATCTAATAAGGTCATTACCAGTGCTCTGCTTTGTGCCTTGGAAATCTACCACTGTGTCTGAATGGGAGATTTCCAAAGCCAGACGTTGCTCCAAGCTCCTGATGGGAGAAAGACAAGGAAGCGGTTACCTGCTAGAGGCTCCAGGGGGCGCCGGAGATCAGGGGTCACAAGTTCAACCTGAGGCTCGTGTGGCTCCTCCGGGGCGGCGGTGGTGTTCTCTAAAGGACAGAAATCTTGTTTGACCTGTGATGTTCTCTTGTTCTGTATCTAATACATCATTTCTCGTATGTAGCCTGGCTCATTTGACTCATTTCGAATTGAGTGACATTTGAGGAATTTTATTTCCTGCATAATATGAATAGGTACTGTTTAGTGAAATGAAAATGAACACAAGGATGTAACGTGCCTCACTCGGGAGCTCGTACCTGGTACAGTGACCTGAATGATTTCTCCATCTGGTGGTTCGGTTTTGACCTTTTTTAAAGGCACGCAGTCTCCTGAAGGCCCTAAAAACACATTTTCTGTTCATAACATAAAAAAAAAAAACCTCAGCCATTGCTGATATTAAGCTGAATGTAGCGTGATGGACTCTCACCTGCTTCACAGTCTGCCAAGGGACTGACACAGGAACTGGTGGATCTAAGAGACAAAGATGTTGAAAACAAATCAAGAGGACGAGGAGCAAGAGCAATTTAATGAGTAAACACAGCTAACCCTGACTGACAGGGAAATATTTCAAAGCAACGCTAAAGGGCTTTGCAGTAGTCTAATTAAACGGCATAGTGCTCTCCTGAAGTTCAACAACAATTAGCGCTGTTTGCTTTGCCTGAGCGCGCAGGCTCGGGCGTTTAAAACTAATTAGCCGAGCTGCCAGTCTCGACGCCGACGTGCGCTGACGTCTACCTGCTGCTGTGGGTGTTGCTGACCAGCTCGAGGGCGGAGCTCGGCACCCTAAGCCCTTCTGGGAAGCCGTCTTCAGGGGAGGAGCCGTCCTGCTTGCCTTCCTCCTTAGCAACTTTCCCTGCAGCTGATAAAATAAAAAATACAAATAAAAAAGCATGCTAAGCAACAGAACACCACAGAACATGCAACTGAAATTTTCAGTTGCACATCAAACCCTGTCATGGCAAACACAAGCCCCGCTGTGAGACCTAATTCAGTAAATCTGACACTCACCAGTGAAGATTCGCTCATCAAACATCCTGTAAGGGGGGGAAGAAAACAAGCATGTAAACAAACAGGGGCTAGAAACGGGCTCGGCATATTGAGCTGCTTTATTTGGATGCACAAGGCTGAAGACTCAGCAGGAGAATTCCTCATTAAGCCAAACCGGCGGGTGCACACTGGCATGCGAATGGCAGTGGTTACTACACCCAGCGAGCGGTGCAGCGCTTTGGACGGCAAACGCCAATCTGCCAGATGGCACCAGGAGGTTGAAGTTTTATTCATGAGATGAAAAAAAAAAAAAAAATTAGATTATACTTAAAGTGTACAATTCTAATTAGAGCTCTAATTTTTTTTTTCTTTAAAAAAAAAAAAAAAACACTACTGTTTACTGTAGTCACTGTTGAGCCGAAATGAAAGAGAAAATGAACTGAATGAATGAACAATGCATCTCCTTCACATCTGGTTATTTACAATGTTAAAGGGTGACGGCCAAATGACTTTTGAACATTTAAGCATCCTCTGAAGAGAGTAGGTCATGGTTCATCTGGCTCAACAATTCTCATGCACTAGACAAAACTGATTCAAGAATTAAAAAATTAATTAATTAATTAATTAATTTAATATATNATATATACAGCATATATATTTTTCAAATGACTGAAAGGACTCACCGTCTCACGACAAAGCGGACACCGTGTCTCTCTTCCAAGATTCGTTTAAGTTTAGGCACTCCGTAAGTGCATGGTCTCTTAAAGGGAATCTTGTCCGGTATTCCGATGATCTCGACCGCTTCCGGATCACAGGCGATCTTCCGGTACGGCACAGGGACCATGTGATCCAAACCCAAAGCTTCAGCTGGAATTTTAACACATACAGTACAATTAATCACAGTTACTGTACTATTATAGTTAGAACTACGAGGGCGAGTCCAAAATGATCTGCACTCTGGCTGTAGAATTTATTTCAATTAACTTTCAGGAAAGATTTTTATATTCTCTGCAAGCCAGGAATGCACCGCTGCCTTCTTCATCAGAAGTGAATCTTTGTCCTCTAACATTTTCCCTGAGAATGGTCTAATACTGGCCCTTGAGAATCCCAGGAAACTGTAAGCATGAATTTTCCATCTGACAATTGACTTTTGGACTTTTTCTTGGGTCAGCAATTGAGGATGTTTCCGTTCCATACTCTGCCGCTTACTTCCAGGCTCATAGTGATGAATCCATGTCCCGTCACCAGTACTGATTCTCTTTCACCTTTCAACTTTCACCTTCCTTAGTGTGTCAATCCAAATTTTGTTTGCAGATCTCCAAGGGTACAGCTCCAGACCACATCAAGGAATCACTGCACGCTGCTCTTCTTTCGTGCAAACCACAAGTGTGGCATCCTTTTTTTGGTCGCACCGCAGTTACAAATGAACCGATATAGCACTTTCACACCTGCATAGGAGAACGGCAAGCGCTGCTTCTAAGACAGACGCTTTGATATAACGGATCGATAGTGCGGATATAACGGATCGATAGTGCGGATATTTTTTGACTCACCCTCATACTAATAATCAGACCTAGGCAATTTAATCCTATTAGGGGATCATAATATAGTATATATTGTACTAATGATAGGAACGTGAATATCTTTAGTAACACATTATACACTAAACATTCCGATTAGACATGGAACTGGGTCGCTCATTCAGTTAGAAATTAAAAAAGAACACAAACACGGCAGCTACCACTTGAAAGCATGGACAGGTTTAAACCGGTGAAAGTTTATTTTAGCACAGACATAAAAATGTAGTGCATTTAAAATATAGTTGCAAGGTGAAATAAAAGTGGCTCTTTATTTCTCTCACTTTCTCTGTCTCTCTCTCCCTGTGTGTGTGTGTGTGTGTGTGTGTGTGTGTGTGAGAGAGGAGATAATGGCTGACTGGCTCACCGTAGCGACTATTAAATAGGATCTGCACGCACTCCCGTAGTGTGTTGATGTCCTCTGTCTCTCTGATGAAGGCGTCCCATTTTTCTGTGCAAGACAAGATGATCACATTTAAACCTGGCGATCTCCGGCAGACATGCAAAAAACTGGATCGATGCACAAAGTACAAAACGGCGTGCTTCAGACAATAGATTGCAAGACTGAATCAATACCCTAGTGTCTCTTTTTCAGTTATTAATATACCACCATTTACTCTGAATCACAACCTTTGGCATCGAGGTAGATTTTAAATCTCGCTACATCAAAACACTGACTGTTTAAACAGTTTCTATATTGCAACGTGCAGCTGAGAACCGGTGCTTTGTTTGGTCTACTGGGTTTGTTTGCATTAGTCAGTGGAGACAATTAACACCGGGTCTGACTCTTGGCAGTGTCTGAGAGCTTCCTGTTGCTAATTCCTGCTGCAGTGTCTTGGCCAAGAACCCTTTTTTTTAATCAGTCATCGACCACTGGTCTCGGCTTTTGGCGCCAAGTGATATTGAAGTGTTTACATTTAAAGTCTTAATTTTAGTCATTCCTCTTGACATTAAAACAGTAGATTCACTTCAGTTAAAGAAAATATCCACCTTAAACCACAATGTAGGTGGCAATTCTCGTGGTACTTTGTATGACGGTGCAGTATTTTTATTAGTCCCTTGAAAAGACCACAGTTGTCTGCAGCAGTGATGTCATAGTGGATACAATGTTATTGCAGTCATGATTTGGTTTAATAAAAGAATTAGGATCTGTAAGAATCTCAAACAAAAATGGATTACCAATTTCCAATTCCAATTTGTAATGATTATTATTATTATTGTTATTATTATTATAATAATACTAATCTGACATATGCAGTAGAGACAAAAAAGACTGGACTCAAAAATTTAGAATGCAATGTGGCTATGTGCACAGGTACATGGTTATTGAAGATACTTGGCTTGGATACTAATCGTTAAAGGTCTGAAAGCTGAGTGTAAAGAAGAGGAAGTGATAGAGCTGAACAACCTAAAGATCTAAAGCTCTGGTACATCATTCTCTTTAGACAGGGATAAGGCAAGGACACCTTATCAGCAGATTGAACAGCCTTGTAGTTAAGTTCTATTAAACAATAAACTAAAACAGATCTTGGATGCCACGGAAGATGTAGTGTTAATTATGAAGATTAACAGACAACTATACAAAGTGGTTCAAGGTGATTTTGTTCTTTTTCTTTATATAACAATGTGTGTGTGTGTGTGTGTGTGTGTGTGTGTGTGTGTGTGTCTATACATATACTGTCTGGCTGTGTCACACCTGATTTCTCATGCACTATGGAAAAGAGTAGGCGTTTGGAGATGTGGATGCTGGGAGGGCTCTGAACAACATCTCCTGCAAGTGCTATCCGCTCACCTAGAACGCATACAGGGAACCACCATTCTAATCAGTCATTCAAAAGCTTGTGATGAAAAACAAACAGATCAACACTAGATCTTTAGTCTTAACTAAACCGCTCACCATTGTCAGTGGCCTCTTTGGGCGGAGTGGCCTTCTCGTCTCCTGGTGCCCAGGATGCTAGCCGCTCCTTGACGAGGCCGTGCAGCACAGAGGGCTTCGGATCGCCCTTAGCATCTGGGTGTGTCTGGGAAGGCACGGGCATTCCATACAGGAAGCTGGAGAGCATGGAGCTGCTAGCAGGCACTTCCTGTGCGGGGGTTTTAACAGGCGTGTGGTTGCTGGCACTCTTAACAGCAGGGGAGGGGTGGTGATTGGTTTCCGGACAGGATTTACCATCGCGCTGGGCCTCGTCTGGCACTCTGAATTCAGAACACAATTTCCATCGCTATCAGCTAGCATTTTACATGACTGTGTGTGGATTCTACCGTCTATGGGTATTTAAGTTTTGATTGGGCAGAGTAGCAGAACACCGTTATGAGAGTAAAAACTACTTTTATTTCTCCATATAATGCCCTGCTACACTAACGCACTTATTCTAGTGTTTCACTAGTGCTTGGATACCTGCTACAAATATAGTGCTTCACATCTGAAATGCTGGCCTCCCAGGACAAAACATGTTGAAATGGCTTGGAGTGAGGTCAGGACTGTACAGGGGACGCGGCTATGACTACCAGCCGAGTTCCTGTAATGTGCAATTAGTGCTCGTGAATGATTGTGTGTACAGTTCCCACAGACAGATGTGTCACTTCTGCAAGCTGGTGACAAGTTATCTGTCATTTTTTAAGTATCAGCGAGTATTCACTTGGTTTGCGGGAACGACTTCAGTTGGCTCCGAGGTACCTCGGCCGGGATCGTCATGCACAGACGTATGGCCTTCTTTAAAATGTTTGCACCATTCAAATGGTTAACTACAGATCAGTATAGGAGTCTTATCACTGTACTGTGGTTGAAGTAACTGTCAACCAGTTTTACACTTTCATTTATGAGAGTCCTGGTATGACTTGAACGCCCCTTGTAGACTTGTACACAAAACTTCATCCAATAGTTCAAAAAATAAATCTCTATTATAATTACTTTACATGAATTTTACCTCATTTTACTACCTCAAACATTTAATCTTTTAATGTTGCTACGAATACAGCTCTATGATTATCATTAAACCTTTTTAATCATCAGTACTGTATATTAATTCTTTATCAACATTTTACCTCAACATTTTATAAAACATACTCAAGTCATATACTCTATTCATATTGCTAGAATTATATAAGAGAGAAGAAGTAATTTAGCAAAATAAACTATGCTAACTACAGTAGCTGTTGTTAGCTTTTACTCACTCTTAATCATGTTAGCATTTCTGAGGTGAATTAGCGCTTTATAGTGATATACACTTTGTTATAATTTCTGCACATAAATTATTTACATATATAATTTAGTTTTAAAAGGAAGATAGTAAATAGTAATGAGGAGGAATACTCCAAATTTAAATTGCTAGTATTTCTAAAAGCACTAATATTAAGATATTAGTGCTAAGCAAGATAATGCTGGTGCTTGTTAGCCTTCACTCACTGTTAGTCATGCTAGCATTTCTGAGGTAAATTAGACATTACTTTTAATAAAAGCAATATAATTTATGCAAATAAATGCTATTAGTGTCAAGCGAAAATAGTAAATATTAAAAAGGAGGAAAATAAAATTGCTATTATTGCCACAAGCAAGGTTAAAACAAGATAAGGTTAACTAGCGCTTTATTAGCTAACGTCTATATAATGCTAACTAGCGCCTTTAATCACTTTACTCACTGTTAGTCATGCTAGCATTTCTGAGGTAAATTAGACATTATTTGTTAATAAAATCATTATCGTTTCTGTATATAAATTCTATTAGTGTCAAAGAAAAATAGTAAATATTAAAAAGGAGGAAACTAAAATTGCTAGTATTTACACAAGCAATTATAGTTAACACCTATATAATGCTAACTAGTGCCTTTATTCACTTTACTTACTGTTAGTCATGCTAGCTTTGCTGAGGTGTGTGTGTGTGTGTGTGTGTGTGTGTGTGTGTGTGTGTGTGTGTGTGTGTGTGTGTGTGTGTGTGAGTGAGTGAGTGAGAGTTCAGAAATGTGAGTGGACACTTCAAAAACTCAATGTTGGCAACTAGCTAAATAGAATCCCCATATACGCATACATATGCATAACAGTAAACAAACCACATGTAGTCGTTCTACATGTCATGGTACGTTATCTCTGACCGTTTGACGATGAAGCGAATGCGGTTGCTCTGCTCCAGGATCTTCATTAAGGTTTTGGTGTCGTAATCAGCAGGTCTCCTAAGGGTCACGCCATCGGGGAGGCCGTGAACGAGCACAGCGCCATGCTCTTTCTGAATCCACTCATAAGGCACAGGGACCAGGCTGCTCTTCCCTACAGCCTCACCTGAAACACATCACACTTTTGGTCTTTAAGGGGCTCACTCATCCAGGTTGTTTTAAAAGAATTAACAGCACTAAGGCCAGGAAGCTGTTTCATGACTTTCCGGGCAATTTTGTGAAACAGCCACAGCGCTGTATGCAATATCACCACAACTTGGTAAAATTTATGGGTTAAATTCTTACTATAAAGTACGCTGAAGACTTCTTCCACCATCTTCCTCAGGACAAAGATATTGGAGTGAGCGTCTGTTAAGGTTCGCTGCTGTTTGGCTGGCGGTAAACCGTCTTTACCAGTCCGGCTGCTTTCTGTATCTGGGACTTTGGCGTGGGAGCTGATTGAATTTAATGCTTGCAGACAGGAGACCCCTGTGGAATTAAAAGAAAGAAATAAAAACACAGAGAAAACAGCTAGACGGCGATGCCAAATACTGCTTTTAATGTCATGCTCTGCAGGCCCTCCTGGGCTCATGCAATAACGTCTTAGAGAAATTCATTATACAGAGCTGTTAGCTTGTTGTTTCGGTCTAACGGTTCCTCATACACATGGATAAAATCCATCTGAAGGACTCACTGCAGAATTTGTGAAAGTCTGTCTGGATTTCTTTCCTGGAATTGAGGAAAATTCTCCCCTTTTCTGTTCCTACAGCGATCACGCTATCCTCGTGCACGGTGACGCAGGCCACCTCCGCGTTCAGTTTGGACATAGCTGTGCACTACAGGGAATATAAGTCAGAAATAAAGAAAAAAACAAAAAAAACCACACCATGTCAGCTTATTCCATTACAAAAAATAATTGCTGGAGCAACTGATTATAGTGTTGTACTATGTAAGTCTGGCTCCTTTAAAAATGCCCATTCGGCATTTCAGATTACTGAAGCAGAGGCTGAGTTGTACCACAGAGTCCAGTGCCGACACTAAGCTGGTGAGGATTTCGTGTCTGGCAGATGTCTGTGGCCCGCGGAGCTCGGCACGAGAGTTCAGCCTCATCCCATCACAGCCTGGCTTCCGCAGCTGCGCCATGTCTCTGAATGGTCAAAAATCAGAGTTAGAAATCATACTCATATTCATGAGGTAGAAATGCAAAAATAAACTCTCTCAAACACTGCTTTTGATTCTCATCTTCAGACTACTCTGTGAGTAAAACAGACTACTCTGTGAGTAGTCTTACAAAAAATAATTCCCCTTACACTACAGTGTCATCGTTTCCACTGCGATGATTTTAAAAAATCACTGGTGATGTGGATCGCGTGGATGAGAACAGCACCAGTAAACAAGTCTTTGTTCATTAAGTAGCACTTATTTGATTCCGTTCCACATTCAGGAAGGGGGTCGGTACTCTTCTCCTAAAGCTGCTTTCATGTCTGAGAAACGCAGTCGAGGATATAAAAACCTTTAAGAAGCTTTAAAAAGTGATAGTAATACCCTCATCTGCACTAATGCACCAAAATCCGTTACAGACGCGAAAGTAGCTAATTACGATAAGCTTTTGTCAACCAATTAAAACTGGCTCAGATTATTGCTTTAATGCCTTTCGTGGCTAATTCGCGCTTGGAAAACACACGCCACCTGGTGAGGGACCAGAACTAAAACTGAACTGTGTTTGGGGGCTCCTTTACATTCATGACTTGACCAAACTAGGAACTGTACGCATAAGCAGTTGCTTACACTACCTGGTACTAGTGTATGGTTAATAATGATAGCATTGGTTGGAATAATCCTTTTTACAATAATTATATATAATCAAGTGTATATGTTAGTGTTTCTATAGTAACAGCTTCCACATAGGAGTAAAAATGTATAAAATGTTCTACTGTTGACATAGCGATGTTTTCTGTATGTCCAATTTAATTTAACATTGATAGAAGGAGTTTCCAGTGACTCTCAAAGGTAACACTGTCTATAGATTTGTTTGTTTATACACATTTTTGCTATTTTATAGGGTTCATTAACAACATATAAAAACATTCAGTGGCCACAAACTGGGAACTTTGTTCAAATAATACTGAATAAAATAGTATAATGCATGGCCATTAAATATACTTATACTATATCGACTTTTTGGCGGTCTAAACATAAAATTCCTTCTCTTCTAAAATTAATGTCATATTGGCATTGGTATGTCCCCTTGAAGTGCGCCTGGGGGAAGGGACGATGGCACATGGTGCTTGGGCCCGCTCATTGTTGCTTGCAACTATATTTAAATTTAGAAATGTTAGTATAGATATATCACTGACGCATAGCAGAACTCCTAAACAATCATCATCCGGTCATATCTCGGACATGAATTATTTAATTACTACATATTATTGTCAACTATACACGTCATGACCACAACATAGTTTCTTGCGGCCATCAGAAGTGGGTTGTAATGAGTTAAATTTACTCCATTACATTTACTTGAGTAACTTTTTGAAGAAAAAAAATTACTTCTATGAGTAGTTTTATTGCAGCATACTTTTTACTTTTACTGGAGTAGATTTTTGAAGAAGAAACGCTACTTTTACTCGTTACTTTTCTAACCATTTATTCTACGCATGCAGCCAGTAGATCTATCACCTGTTTTTTTCACCAATCAGCAATGATCACATGACTCCATTTGACCAATCAGGTCATCAGCAGTGTTCTATAAATTCATCCTTTGAATTTATAGGAAAATTTTTGGCTACTCTACCCACCTGTGGAGGCCATGCTATACACTATTTTGTTCCGACACCTTAGTAAGTTGTGGCCACAGCACAGTATCTCGTTCTGATGCCTTAGTAAGTCATGGMCACARCAYAGTATCTYRTTCYRAYGCCTTAGTAAGTCATGGACACAACATAGTATCTYATTCCMACGCCTTAGTAMGTCATGGACACAACATAGTATCTCATTCCCACGCCTTAGTAMGTCATGGACACAACATAGTATCTCATTCCCACGCCTTAGTAAGTCATGGACACAACATAGTATCTCATTCCCACGCCTTAGTAAGTCATGGACACAACATAGTATCCTGTTGCCATGCTTTACACTATTTTGCTAGTCATATCCACAACAATGTATCTCATTCCCACACCTTAGTAAGTCGTGGCCACAATATAGTATCTCATACCCACATTTTAGTTAGAAATGGCCACAACATAGTATCTCATAGCCATGTCTTACAATATTTTGTTCTGATGCCTTAGTAAGTCGTGGCCACAGCATAATATCTCATTCTAATGCCTTAGTCGTGGTCACAGAATATATTTCCCCCCAATTTCACCAGAGGGGCTCCTTAAAGCCTATTTTTTAAAAATTTGTATAACGAGTGGCTTGAAAATTTTTTGTTACGTTTTAAGTGTACTATTGTGCAAAGTGCAAACTGTCAACATAAGAAGTAAAAATATCTACCTAGCAAAATCTTTTTGCAAGTTTGAGACTTAAGTCATAAGTTGTACATTTAGTTGCAACTCAAACTGTTAGTTCTCCATTTTAAAAGGAAACATTGCTATATTGATTCCAAGTCAAGAACTACAAGGCAGATAACATGGGCCTAGGCTAAAGACTAGTATATGTAATTTATGTTAATATACGTATATACAGTACTGTGCAAAGTCTTAGTCTACATTCAAAGAAATACTGTGAAAAGCTGTAAGCAATAATTCATGAAAGAAAGTCAATAATTGGTGTGACCATCCTTTGCTTAAAATATAGTCTCAGGTAAAATTTGTGCAGTTTTATATGGAGATTAGCTGCGTAGTTTTACCCCCCAAGTTTTTTTGTGCTGTTTTGATTAAACAAACAAGATTGTTAGAAAGAAGATGTAAATGACTACTAGAATTTCATTTATGACTCAGAAGTTCAGAAAGAGAAAAAAAGGATAATTTTTTAATCCTGAAACTGAAGATGCCACTGAGGGTCAAGCTGCAAACTGGACTGAATTATCAAAGTAATCGAGGCCCAAAGACACTTTTAAAAGTATCACTAAACAGAAGCAGTGTGGATTGTCCAGGGAAGAAAACAAGATCACAATCCTAATTCCGGACCCTGCATTATCATGGCAACAGCAATCCGTCTCCTTGGAAACTAATCTCGAGGCATGTGAACAATGCGGCCCGGGCCTTTTAATCTCTGCAGACACTGGGAGCCATTATCCTGGCCTCAGGGCGAAGCCAAAAAACGCACACGCGAACCCAGAGAAGTGAGCCAGTGAAGCTTGGGCGCTGTTACTTGTCCTGAAAGCCATTACAGTGCACAGACGGATGGTAGGCCTGCATTCCCAAAATCAGGCCACTGACACATCTTTTTACGGTTGGGAATTTGTCGTATCGGTTATGCCTGAGCAGATTCCTGAGGTCAATGCGGAGCAAGTACTCCGACTCGAGGTGTTAAATTGCAAATGATCGTGCACTGCCAAGCCCCTTTATGGGGCTCCTTTACGTGCATAAATACATTTTTTAAGATAAAAAAAAAAAAAAAACGAAAAGTGAGTCAATCAACATTTCGGTCCACCAGATGAAGGCACAGAATGCTGCAAAGAAAAAGGGCATCTTAAAAACATTCCCAAACGCAGTGTGAGAGAGAGAGAGAGAGAGAGAGAGAGAGAGAACGAGCAAGCCAAATTGACATGCTTAAGCGGTCAGATTAATGACTTGTGTTTCGCTCGGAGTCTCTCTGCCCGGCTGCAGCTTTTTGTTATTCCGGCTATTCGAGCCCTGACAGAAACGTGCTGGAAATTTTATTTATGGTGTTTTCAGGAGATTTTCTTTTCTATTGTGGATCCCTGAGTGGGTTTCCCACTCAGCTCCCACTGTGATACCCAATGTGGTGGAAAAGATGATCCAATCCAGTGACATTTCCACCTGAACGCATGTGATAATCGTGCTCAGGACTCACACGTTCTATTTCAGAGACGTCTCCCTCATCTGCTCTCACCTCTGCTCTGCTGTCATTGGGTTGTCAGTAATCCAGTTCATATGGTGAAGTCCTAAAGAGACAAATAGACTTAAAATGTGAGGGGAAAATGCTAATAAGTGCACAATGACTGCACACAGGATTCCTTTTTTGTCTATAAAGCTTATATTGCTGGGCAGTTTATTAGCTTACATAATGAATTTTCAGTATTGTGTATTTTAAAACCTCTATATCTATTAAATAAATTAATTATTATTATTATAATAATTATAATAAGCAGGCATCTGCACTTTTATTGACACATTTTTATGAATAGCATGGTTAATAAATATCCTCATTCGGAAATAGGGGGGGGGGAATGCATTTGAGTTTGGAGATGCCCGTTATGATAAGGTGTTAGACGCTGCCCACTCATAGCATGTGTGAAGATATTAGTGTCCACAATTAATTGCCATTTTTAAAACTGCTAATTATGACAATGTTCCTGTAATGGTGGAGAGCTTTACTAAGCAGAACAGTTACAGTTTATCGACCGGTTTTAATCACTTTCAAGGGAATCATAATGTCTTATTTCAGTTTGCCATGATGTATCCTCAACCTAGAGTAACCGAAATCCCAGACACAAGTATTTGACAAGAATTCATATTACAGTTTAGAGCACGTGGTGAGAAACACTCTAATACTAGAATAGCTAGGATCAGTGATACAGTGATATAACACTGCAAGAGGTTTTCTTATTCACACAATACACAAGTGCCATACTGCAACCAGACTAGTTGGTACATTGCACTAGTGGCTTTAGCTACAGGACAAAAAAAGTCTATCACAATAGCTAAATTCTCAACATTTCCTTAATGCCCAATATTTATTGGAATGTCTAGCTTCGCCAACATTAACTGGCGTTAAAATAATAGTGTGCTTAAGATTTATAACTTTTTTTGTATTCTATACCAACAAGGGAAGTGAATTTAAATTTAAACATGTAACTTGTATTTAAAAAAAACACACAATAATGTAATAATAATGTATTAAAGTATTAGCGATACTAAATAATTTATTGTTGTCGAACATCTGCAAAAACAAATTACAAACAACAGTTTTTTTTTTCCAGAAACTGAGTTCTTTCTCTCTTTACGCCAACAATACAACAAAATCACAGTTTGGCGCATCACAGAGGAACGGCAATGTAATATGGACGTAAACACTAGGGGTAGTGTAGTCAGCAGGCAACTCAAAAACAGCAGAAAGTTTGACGAAATGTCGGTCTGCAATTACACCCACCTGTACGCTGCACAGTAACAAAAATACATGTCAAAAACGAATGTCAAAAAACTACTTAAAAATCTACATGGAAACTAAGCTCCTCGAGTGTCACCATGTTTGCTTAATTTATGCAAAACTGTCTGATTGAATTCACACTTACAATGTCAACAAATACGGCCACAACGCTGACAGTTGACGCATCGTAAAGTATATTTTCAACCTTAAACTACATGGCACCCACCATACATTTCGATTAATATATTCATCCTCATCTTCTACACTGCTTATCATTTACAGGGTCGCATGAGCCTGGAGCCTATGCCAGGAGACTTAGGGCACATTCATATATTCTCAATCATATCCTACAGGAATTTGGGAACACTAGTTTACACACCCACCAAGCATGTCTTTGGGATGTGGGAGGAAACCGGATTACCTAGAGGACACCCACCAAGCATGGTAAGAACATGCAAACTCCACAAACACCAGTTGCCACCGTTGGGCCCTTGAGCAAGGCACTTAACCCTCAATTGCTCAAAAGTAAAAAAATTGAGTCGCTCTGGATAAAGGTGTCTGCCAAATGCTCAAATGTAAAAAATTCCAATGTACTTACATTGTCGGTATGTGTTCAAGTCTCTTGAATCATATAGGCGGTAGAGTTATAATAACATTACCTAATCTTTTAAGGTAAACCTATTTTCGTCCAAATAGGTTTATACAATCACCGGGTTAATATGATCTCAAAACATTTTGATGTTGATATCTCAAATGGTTCAGTGGTGACAAGGCCATAAACTAATAATTTCCTTAGTTATATAATTATATAGTTATAACATACATTATGACATATGGGTATTGGTATTTCCCCTTTAAATACATGCGCCCATTGTCTTTCTGGTGCACATAGACGGTGATGGCACAGGTGCTTGGGTCCAATCATCGTTGCTTTGCAACTATATTTTTCTATATTTTCTATATTTTTAGGTCCCCAACATATAAATGAGTTACGCTCTGGGAGCTCATTCGAAAGTCCAATTTGTCTATAAGTCCAACAAACATTCTCTACAGACTAGTATATCAACACAATCGGCTACACAAGGTATAAAACTAACACGTTCCATTAACTTGTTCTTATTCTTTAGAATTGTGCTGATGGTTGAACCAAGGGCAAGCAACATCTGAAGAAAAGAAATAAAAAAGAAAAAACAATGTACGATGTGATCTAACTCCTGCGATAGAACATGCATGAACACATTTTCGCAAGTTTATAACTCGAATGTTCGTATGTAGGGCACTTACTGTACTTTATCTTTCTTTTCCTATCACTAACTCGGAGAGTTCCTGCACAAAAAATTCCATTGTACCATTTCTCTGTCTGTATGTGTACAAATGACAAATAAGGTCTCTTGAATGTCTTGTATGATAAATACACGAGGGTTATAACAACATTGCCTAATCTTTTTAAGTAAAAGTGGTTTAAGAAAAAGACATTTACCCAAATGGTAAATTTCACATCAAATGAATGTTTTGATGAAAAGAATCTCTTACGTTTCTTAAGTTCTTATTTAATACCCCTTTGATATTTAACGTTCCATATCATTTATACATCATACATTTCATAGATTCCTAATTTATTTTACTGCAACTATAAACTGTATATTTGTAGACTTTATATTTTGCATTCTTTTCTTTTTTTAGTGCAATTCTTTCTCTTCTGTTTACTGCAGAGAAATCGATTTATCTTTCTAGCTTCTTATCTCATCTTTTCTTTTTCTTTTTTTTAGGTCACGAACAGCCGTATAAGCATTTCACTGCATATCATACTGTGTATGGTTATGTACATGATACATTTAAAAAAAATGTTTTAACAATTTTGAATTTGAAGTTAGATTTACTGTTTATTTCTTTATTTAAAGAACCTAAACATAAAAGTTTGAGGAAACAAGAGGTCAGATTTTTCTTTCTTTCTTGTTTTAAATAGTTGTCACATCCAGCTTTGTATAATATTGACTCTAATTATCCTCCTGGTGTACAGTAGTCCTCTCAGCCAGCAGTAATAATGTGCATTTGACATTGCAAACATGACCTTCTCAGTTCATGGCATGTTATTAATGTCCATTAGACAGGATTTCACAGCCGGAAATAAAACAAGGCAATATTTTCTGCACCCGAAACGTTTTGCTTCTTCTTTTCTTTTTCTTTTTAACTACCAAGAAAACAAATGCACACCTCTTGAATTGAACCAGCAACAATAGAAAGTGTTCAGTTTTACAGCAAGTTGCTAACGGCGAAAAAACAATAATACACATAATAATGAATAACAAATCCGTGTCGCGTTTGATACGGTGCACAAAACAGCACCAGAAACTGAAACACGCTTCATTAGCCGCATAAAAAAATTATTTAATAAAACACTAACTATTAGGGTTTGAGTTTTACCCCCCTTTTTTTAGTTAGCATGGCTTGCTAAATCGTGCTAACGCTGGCTGGCTGGCTAGCTAGCCGCCCCCCTCCTCCTCC
>QMIH01002747.1:10643-26222 GCA_003987875.1 Clarias batrachus | reverse complement strand
CTTGAGAATTATAATCTGTAATTTCAGGCATAAAAAAAAGTCACGTGCCGGAGAAGGGTTTAGTTATTACCTGGTTATAAATCAACCCAAAAAAAAAATCGGAAGGGAAAAACAAAACAAGATGATTGTTTTCCCAGTAACTGTGGTTTGTATTTACCTTGTCAATCCCAGCCCGGGTGGTTGTTGTTTGTGTTTTTATTCTCTCCGTGTTTTAATCCAACAGCGCAGGGCGGAATCCCGGTCTAAAGCACGCCGACTTCACCGACAGCGCATAATCTCCAGCGCGCTCGTCTTCCTCTCCGTGAGATTACGCTGAGATTTTTTTTTTTTTTGCTTGTCTTAAACGCAGGGACACTGTCCCCTTTCCCCCTTTTTTCTTTGTTCTGTAATCCAGTAAAATTGAAACTCATTCGCCTCCGCTAATCCCAGCCCAGCTCAACACCCGCATCCATTGGCTGGGATTTACATACAGGATTAAAGAGCCATCTGTGTGTGTGTGTGTGTGTGTGAGTGAGTGAGTGTGTGTCTGTGATTAGGTGGGGGGCTGTATGGAGGGAATAAAAACATTATAATATTTTATATATTTTATATATAAGAACTTTTCCCCCCTCTGCATTCTAAGAGTGCACTTTTACACATGGACATTTCTTAGAAAGAAAGAACTCTTAAAGGGGCAAGATACTAATAAATATCTAGTTGATCCTACATAATGTACAATACTATTAGATATATGATGCATTTTAGTCCTGGTCAGCCCTGCAGTGAACCCCTGGTGAGAGAATGCATGCCAGATCAGACACCAGGTATTTGCTTGTCAACATTTACAACTAGATGTTTTGCATCAAGGGACAATAGGATTTCTTTTCTTTTTTTTTTATTTTTTAGGAAAACCAGTGCACCCAGATGAAACCATGGACATGGAGTTGAACGTTTGAAACTCTGCATTGACTGTAACACAAGCTCAAAATCAGCCAACTGGGAATGATCTGAAAAGCATTACCCCATTCCAAAATCAAATGGAGGTATATATATATATATATATATATATAAACAGCCGTATAAGCATTTCACTGCATATCATATTGGGTATGGTTATGTACATGATACATTAAAAAAAATTTACAATTTTGAATTTGAAGTTATATTTACTGTTTATTTCTTTATTTAAAGAACCTAAACATAAAAGTTTGATGAAACAATATTAGATTTATTTGCTGAAGAATATGGTAACAATTGTCTGGGCTGATTCTGACTTTAAAAAAAAAAAGTGGTGTCTTGTCTGGTTCTATTTGATTCTAGTTTCAAATCTATTTTTGGTCTGAAATAAATAGAAAAAAACGCTCACATGTCATATGAGGAAAAAGAAAAACACCACTATTTTGGGCCACTCTGTATGTATTAAATATTTCAGATATCTGATCATCCCCAGTGGAAATACGAAAGTGTATTGCATTCCACAGCAATTTTCTCATACGTTTTACAAATACCTATACATATTATGCTAATTCAAGTTGATGATTATGATGTCGTCATAATTTCTACTTTAAATAAATTTGTGTGGACTGTCCACAATTTCGGATATCCGTGCTTTACTAATATATAGTACTGTATGCATGTAACCCACAGGCTTCCACACTTGATGTGATACGATTTCAGCATTTGTTGGTAATGATTGAATATGTCAACAATAGGATATAGTTTAATAGCTGACAGTATCACAGAACAATACAATATGATTTGATTTCGTAGCCTCCAATCAATAAGTGAAAACATTAAGTGAGAATCTGGAGTATTTCGACTGTTCAGTTACAAATTATAATACACATTTTTATTTTTGAGCAAATTTATTCTTTTCATTTATTCTTCACATCCCAAAGTGTTTCCACCTACACCACAGCAATTTGTCATATGTTGCACAAACAAATATCCATCCCACAGAACGATGCCTCTTCAGACCGCCACACTGTGGCACCGATTATTTTCCTATACACATCTTGTGTTTTATTCCAATATTTACCATCAGCCAAAATATCAGCTTTCGAGGCATTCCCAATATTCATTATGAGAGTTATACATGTACATTAATCCAATTTACATCATAAAACCCAAATTAATTCTAAGCGAAGCAAATATTAGCCTGATTAGCCAAATATACCACTATTATACAATACGCTTCTCCAAAACGGGAGCAACTCTGTATAAAAGCCAAACATTTCTCATGGCCATTTCTCTATTTATATCTGAAAAATGAATTACAATGATTTATAGCCATTAGGATGAAGTATAAAGATGCTGCCTCCTACTGGCTCATGGAAGTCATCACTGCCAGATGTGCTGTGCATTAGAACAAAGGTTGTGTAAATTATTTATTTATTTATTTTTTAAATAAAATAAGAAAATAAGGGTGGATAACAGGAAGTGTTGTTGCATCATTTAGCTATTACAGTACCTGGGTTATATTTTTCTTCTGGTGAAAGCAGAGTTCCTGTATCCACTTCAAGTCTGATTGAGCTCCAGCAACAATTAATGGTCACGATTATAATGTTTTATTAACTATAGAACTCAACATGCTTTTTAAATAAATTTATACATTCATATTTATAAAGTTATATTCTTCTTTGATTAAAAATACAAAGAAAAAAAAAACACTTCTTAACCTTTCACAGGTACTGTTAATGATGTGGAACATGTTTCTGTTATCATAAATTCTCATATAATTGATAAATTATGAGACTCTATTTTTCTCCTCCATTTTCAGCCAACAACAACAAAAAAAAACATCTGACTGTTATAAAATTCTCGCACTGGAGACTCCTTCCAAAAATAATAAATAAATAAAATTTCTTGCCTATGTCTCGGATTACACATTCTGGCTTGTGATTTGCCCTAAAACCCCAACAATGAGATTACCCTAATGAGACACAGGCTTTTTTTTTTTTTTTTACTGATTAACCTTCACTCCATCTCCTAAAACCTAACCACCAACCCTAACCACTAAAACCTAACCCTAAACATAACCACCAACCCTAACCACTAACCCCAAACCTAAAAATCTTAACCCTTAACACAGGGTGTCCAAATCCAGTCCTGGAGGGCCAGTGACCAGCACAGTTTGTAATTCACCAACACTTAAACACACCCACTGAACCTAGTAATTAACAGATTAGTTAAATTAGCTGTTTTTGTGAAGAAGAAGCACCAAACTGTGTTGGACACTGGCCCTCCAGGACTGGATTTGGACACCCCTGCCTTAACATAACCACTAACCCCAATACATAACATCAAACACTAACACCAAAACCCTAACCCTTATAGTAGTTGAGAAAGTTTGTATACAACCAGTGGTGATTAATACCTTTGTTTTGAGAGATCAATAAAAATGTTACAGGGAAGAACCACTTGTCAATGTCAATCCAGTTAACATATCGCTATACATAATACATATTCTATTTGTTGCAAAAGAAATGGAATGAAACGATAAAGAATGGACAAAAACCAAACGACACATTCTGTTTTATTTCTGTTTAATGATTGAATCCCGGGGACGGTTTACAGCTAGAGCCAAAGGAGTAAATCGCTTTATTGTGACAGCATAAAAGAACATACCAGTCCAACAACTTGAAATTTCTACTTTTTTTGTTTTGTTTTTTTTTTGCAAAACATGGGGCCAGCCCTATCGTTTTTATCCGTTCTTTCTGATATGAAATCCCTTTATCATTATCCCGTAATATTCACTCAGAGAAAGACTGAAACCGTTTTTGGGCTAATTGTTGCAACAGGGTGGTTGTCATTTCTTAAACTGACCCGTTAGCATTCATGTGCTCGCGTGTAGAAAATCGTGCATCATCATTATTGTCGCGGAATTAGATGACGTACGTTACGTTCAAGGCGGAAATTTGCTTCGACCTAGCGGGTCGACGATTACGGTGGAAACTGTATCTTGACACATAAATATACAGCATAAACACAGTACTAGGCTGAATAATATGTCTGAGCGTCTGATTTCTCAAGTCTTTTACAGGAAAACAGTGGTGAAGTCCCATTCATCGGAAACGCTGGAATCCCTACCATGGTGCACTATTTACTGGATTATAGAGGATGGATACTGGTTGGTGGCTGAACACTGTGGCATTCGTACAGTACAGTATGAGGGGGGAAAAAAAAGAAAAAGAAAAAAAAAAAAAGAACAAACCCGAATGGAAACATCTGGACTGTCTCCTCGACTCAGACATTCAACTACAGAGGCTAAGGGAGAGTAGCGAGTCTTTCAAGGCAAAAATCAAGAAGAACTGCTCCATCTAACTCCAATAGCATAAAAGGCAAATAAATTAACGTAAAAATCGAGGCCAAAAGCTTTACTAAACTGCATCCTGGCCGATCAGACTACAGCACTTCACTCCATGGAGGCAGCTGCGTTTTCTTCGCTTCTCTCGGAGTAACTGTCCATACTGGAGGTAGTGTACAAGGTGGATCAGCGGTCCGAGTCTAAAACCATTACCGCAACGTACCGCTTCAAAGATAACGATCTGTTTGTTCACTTTTTAGTTTTTTGTTTTTTTTTTAAATAGCATCTCACATTGTTTTACATACACATTTGCTAAGTGGTTGCGGTTTTGTTCGTCGGCTTGTTGCGAGCTGTAAAAACAAATGCAAAGCAGTCCAATGAGACGTTGATCCGAGGTTGACGTCTCTCTCTCTTTTTTTTTTTTCTTTTTCAGCGTACCTCCATGATTTTTCCCTAAATAGTTGAGCATTGCTTCAACGATCCCGATCATCAGTGTTGTCCCTAAAATAGACAGACAAATACAAAGTATGCATGAGTTTCAGAGTTAATAGAAGGCAAAATTAGAAATGAAATCAGGTGTTGGCATGAACCTCTTCCGGGAAGGCAGCGTCTTCTTGATGGATCCCATTCGCAGAATTCGTGCTGCTGTATGCCTGTAAAAAGATCAAAGAACAAAACCGTTCGTTTAAAGGACGCTCATCCCTTTAATTTGAAGACTCAACAAATAAAGGCAGTAGAATTGCACCTTTAAGAGTATCCTGTTTGCATATTTAGGATTTAAAATCGCACTGCAGATGGAAAACCGCAGACGGATTTGTGCCACTTGTGCAGCATTACCTGGCTCTTATCGGGTCGCGTGCGCATGGCCTGCACCAGCTGGTCCACCTCCTGGTTGTGTTCCAGCGCGTTCCTCAAGGCCTCCTCGGTGCTCAGGAGTCGCTGGCGTAGGCGTGCCACCTCCGCGTCGTTCCCTGACGCCTCCATCATAGAGAAGCGGCGATGCTCAGGTGACGACCTCTCACGCCCCTGAGGTTACGAGAGAGTGAGACGGGGGGGGGGGGGGGGTTTTAGCAATTAGACATTTTTAATCCAGGTATTATGACTAGTCCTAGATTATGTCTAATTTCTGATCAAAATCTGATCCCCAAGATTGGGACAGATAATCATGAACGGTAGGATTTTGAGTTTAGGCATTTAGCAAATGTAGATCGCGCATACATTAATCAAACAGTGTGTAACATTAGTCAAGAGATGGCTTGAACTGCAGCGCCACTATAGACGCACTGCTTAAAAACGTGTGGTATACTTGACTTACTGTTCAGAGATTATATTGTATTTTTAAAGAAATAAACACCAAAAAGGGTAAAATGATCGTACTATCACTAGTTATAGTAAGGGAGCGTCTCAAAAGGTGTGCGACATCTGTGTACGATTCTACTAAGATTAAAGCCATCTACATCACAGAAAATCTACTGTACTGCAGATTTAGGATATAGAATTTAGTTACTTTTTCTGGTGCATAGATACAACATATAAACTGATCATTAGGACAAAACATTAGGACCACCTGTGTAATACAGTGGAACCTCGGATTGCGAGTAGCGTGGTTTACGAGTGTTTCGCAAGACGAGCAAAGATTTTTCATAAATTCTCACTTGAAAAACCAAGCAAGTCTTGGTTTATGAGTGCCGAGTGTCATGCATGCGCTCTTGTTTTGACACCGAGCGTCACGTGATCATAACTGAGCCAATGAATTTTCTCTCTCTTGCGCTGCGGGATTGTAGGTAATCGTCTCCCCTGCATTGAGAGTGAAGGCTGGCTTGTGCAGTCCGATCCAATAGAAGCACAATATAAGTGTAGCTCATACTGATGAAAAGGTTAATTCTATTAGGCAAGTGGTCATAATGGTATGGCTGATTAGTGTATACTGTAAACTACTAAAGATTATTGAAAAAGTATGTTTTGAGACCACACTCAAACGCTACGTTTTAAAATTATAGCACAATCCCATTTCTATCAGAGAAGCCAAAGTAATAAAGCACATCCAGTTACAGGATTCTCGAAAGCCAAGAGGTCTTTGAGCTACCCAGATGGTGTAAATCAAAACAGTGGACATATGGAGGCGACGCACCAGAAGCAGCAGTTTCTCCCTCAGGGTCTTGATGTCATCCTGCAGCTTCTGTTCCTTCACCCTCCACTCGGCCTTGTGCAGCTCGCGGTCCATTCCGGCCGAGTGGCGCGGCGAGTCCAGCAGCAAGACGCGTAGCTCGTTCAGACTCCTAACACAAACGTGGAAAGAGACACATAATTCAGGACGGTAAGAATCAATGATAAACAAAATAAGATCTCAAATTCTCAAATTTTATTTAATGTACATCATTTACCAACTGACTGTGAACGATACATTATGTAGTAGATAATACTATATAGTAGATAGAGTCCTGAACTGTCAAACCCGAATAATACGAAATTATTGCGTGTCACATAAACAGCACTGTTATAACCGCTTTACTTAAACAACCAGCTAAGATCATTTTCACTTATTGGGGCTATATATCTGCATTTTAAATGTAAATAACCACTAAAAGCACAGGTGGTCGTTTCGAGCCAGGATATAAGCATCGATCTGAAAGGCTGAATAACACTTAAGGAGGAGTTTTAATTAGACGGATTGTCCTCATTAACCCAAATGGTTGGTAAGTGGATTAAATGGGGAAATGAGAAGAATTCATGGGTGCCCTCTGGGATGGCGAGTGACAGCCAGCAGATTTCGGTGAAGATAAAGAAGTAAGAAGTTGGAACAGCTATTAAAGGAGGTTACAGGTTTATATGTGTATGAATGGCGTAAGAGACAGAGAGTAGAGGCTTTGATTTAAAGTTTACTTCATAAAACAAGATCATAAATAAGCAACTTAAATCAGCCGCCAGATGGACGGGGGTTTATATCATCAACGGCTCTAATACCTCTGCTCTTTTACAAACCTTGCTAACGTTCCTTACCTCTCTTTCTTTAGAAGCTCCTGGCTAATGATTACCAGCTGGCCTGATGCATCATGGGATTTCTTGGTGATGGTCTCTAGCTCTGCCTCCATACGCATTTTGTCTCTGAGGAGGCCGTCCACCTTTTTCTCCCCCACGCGGACTTTAGTCTCCATGGCTATGGGCAAATAATATTGAAAATAATACATTTTTGCGCACAAATATTTCGTTTCGAATGCCCTTAGCGTTGATTAAGGTGTGCAATGTGGTACTCGTGCTTCCAGATTTACAATTTACAATTTTAACCCCTGGAATAAAACCCGCTGTAACCTGGTACATTCAGGTCGTCAGCTGACTTCATTTTATTGCCACATAACGTTGATGAGTCTAGACCTGGCCCCAGATCATAACACTGTCTCCAGACGCTTGTACAGTGACCACTATGCATTCACGCTTCATGCTCTTCCCTTCTTACCCTGACACGCCCAGCGCTCTGGGATAGGGTCAACCCGGACTCATAAGACCACATGACCTTTTTCCATCACTCCAAAGTCCAATCTTCATGCTCCTTAGCAAACCCATGTCTTTTTTTCCCTGAATAGTCTCAGTAACAAGTAACAACACGTTTTCTTATGGGGACACCGATGTTTAGTTCGAATCCTGTGGGATCTTAACCAAAGCTGCTTCTTCTACTGTCCATTTTGTTTTTACAATGCAACTTCACTAAGTGTATCATTTTTGTCCAGGTTCCTTCAAAAAAGTTCAGCACTAAAAAAAAAGTTCAGGTATTACGAAAGCATTAAAGAAATCTGGACTCTTCCAAATTCCTGTAATTCTAGGATTTGCCTTAGTTGTTTTATTGACCATTAATTTGACCCTCCTGAAACAGCATTTTTTTCCCCCAGATGGTGTACTTTAATTGTTTAATGGTGCACTGGTCAATAATGTTATTTTCCAAATGTCAAAAAATTACTGCTGACCCTTTGCAATCCAACAATCCAACTGCTCGGAAACATGGTGGAAGAACATGCATATTGTGCAGAATAAGCAGAAACAAGGAAAAACCTGCCATCACATCCCAGACCAAAGAATGACCCGCCACATGGTCCACTGCCTCTTTCTAGCTCCCCATACTTTTAATCAAAACCAGATCTCTCCATAAACAACCCAGATGTTCACTGAATCTTGCTCCTAGCATTCCACTTAGAAAGATAGTTCCACTAGGAAAGAACAATGAGTGAACAATGTCAAAAGGTTATTAAGTCTTCTACCCAACAAACTTTTAGGAAGTACCCCCCCCCCACCCCACACACACACACACACACCGTTTCCCAATAGAAACATTTCCACAATACATCTGAAATTTCACTGTAGGCAATGAATCTAGACAGAGAACGTATTCATTACCTGCTATCTGTGTTTTGAGGTCATCTACTTGTGTAGTAAGAGTGGAAACTTCTTTTTCCCTTTTTGCCAGTTTCTCCAAAGTTTCTGTGGAAATGTAAAAGCATTAATCAAAGGCACATAGTCATTATCACTGGAAAATGTTGCCCACTTTAGAATTATTTAGTCCATAAGTGGCAGCGAGAAGAAGAACCACTATGACGCCAAAAAAAAAAAGAACCAGTGTACATACCTTCCATATTTTGCTTTAACTTAATCTTCTCTTCAGAGCTGTCATTATTTTCTATCATCTGAGGAAAAAACAACAATGCAGACACCATCAAAATTTTCACATCAAACACCTTAAACTATGAAGTCACAATCCAATAACTCACGTTGACGTCTTGGCCGATATGATCAGACTCGACAGCCTGTAGTCGATTCTCGCTAACCCTCAGCTTCTCTTGCAGATCAAGGATCTCAGCTCTGCTTTGTGCTTCAGCGTTCTGCAGAGCCTCATAGTCGGCCATCTTCTTCTCTGCCAACTCCAGCCTCTCTCTCAATGCGGCGACCTTCAGCTCGGCCTCCTGAAGCTTCTCCACGGACTCATTGAGATCCTGGTTGTTCCTAGAGTTCTCCTCACTCTCCTCTAGCTTATCTTGTAATTCTTGAACCTTGACCCGAAGCTCCTCACGTTCCTTGGCCAGCACGGCCACTTCAATCTCATGCTTGGCCTTCAGGTTCTCCACCTCCAGCTGCTGCTCCATTCTCATGCTCTCTACAGTAGCTCTCACTTCAGGTGTGGGACCATCTCCGTCTCCTCCGCTGGTCTCAGAAGCTTTGGAATCGCTGTTCAGTGAGGATTTGAGCTCCTCCAGGGCACGTTGGTGGTCCCCAACCAGAGCGTCCAGCTTGGCCTTCCAGCTATCCATCATCTCCATGTTTTCACGAGTGGCCTGCTGAAGCCGCTGGCGGAGTTTTGCGATCTCCGAGGCCTGCCGCTCTGTGGTGGCCTTGACGCGTTCAGTTTCTTGGCGGCTGGCGGCCAGCATGGCCTCATAGGTTTCTCGTAATTGGCTGCTCTCCTCACGCCGTGCAGATTCAATGCGCTCGCGGAGAACGAGAGCCTCAGAGCTCGAAATCACATCTCCACCTTCCACTCCGGAAGACGAGGCTCTCTGCAGACGTGCCTGGAGTTCATCCACCTCAGCTTTGCGCAGGGTTAATTCCTCCTCTAGCTGCATCACCCGGCTCTTCTCCTCAACCGTGGTTTGCTGGGAGGCAAAGAAGAGATTTTTATACCCTGTGTTTCTTGTGATTGTGGTCAAGCCTTTAGTCCCTGCTTTCCATGGGTTTGATTCAAGAGCAGAACATTTTAATGTTGAGAATTGTCAAAACTCACAGTAACTATGGTAACGTAAAAATGTTGGAATAAGGCCAAACCAACAGAAATCACAATTCATCTTCAGACTTTATACTGACTAGGTTTTGAAAATGTTCTGCCAAGTCGCCCACAAAAGCAGAACTTTCGGCGTTCTCTAATGCATCGTCAGCATCACTTTGCCGTGCACAAACAATTTCAATCAACCGCTGACGCTTTTTTTTCAGCCAAGTAAAAAGTCCAATTCAAAAGCATCTTTTTACGCACTCTTTATGTTCTATGAAAAGCGTAGAAAAGGCAACCTACGAGAGAGGAAAGGAGACAAACCCAAGCAAGCCAAGTCATTCTGCGTTCCTAGAAGCAGCCAAGCAAATGTGAGATGATGCATTCCAGACACACACACACACACACACACACATATATACACATGTCTAACGAGCTGTGAAAGAAGAACCAGTCGAAGTATCCCGGGTTTTGAAAGAGGAGACATAGTGTTAGTGTTGACAGAGATTTACAGAGATTGTCCCCTTGCATTTCTCATGAAATTACGGAAGATGCATGCCGCCATCAGACAGCATCGGAAAAAACGTTCGGAGATGCAATCCCAGAAGAGGGAAGAGGAAAACAGAAAGCGAAGGATCACACCACTCTTCTTAGAGCTCACTGCTGATTTAGGAAAATGTTTAGAAAGTTCGGACTACACACGGGATTAGCAGGTTTCTTTCACCTTGATACTCTTACCCAACCTCATGGGTGTTGCCCGATGGCGCCTTCTGCCCTGTTAATAAACAGCAAAGCTTAAATTGGAAATTTGGGTCAGTGCATGAGACACTTCCCCAAGTTCAACGACCACAAAATGACATGTTCCATTTAAATTTTGAAAAGCGTGCCACACATTGGTTGTAAGGAAGATTTCATCGTGTCAAAAGTAAAAAAAAAAACTAAATTGAATGTCAGCAATCAGACTCTACACACAATTTTATACAAATATCCGACAAAATAATGATAAAGAAAACATGTCTTAGTAATATGTTTGCCTGCCAAATGTCACCAGAACAACCTGGCATTGATTCTGCTCTTCTTTATACCTGGGTTGGAGAGACGAGCACCGTTCTTCCGAAAGATCTTCTCAGGTTTGGTCTTTTAACAATGATGATGGCGGCAAGCATGTCACCATAAACCTAGAACTGGTTCGAGGTCTGGTCTGTGCGAAGGCCAGTGTATATGATTTGCGTAAGGGATGTTAATGATTAATCATGAATCGATTAATTACAGCTCAAAATGTATCCAATTCCACTATATTTGTTGTGCATTATATTTCTCCATAGCTCACACATCAAGGAGTCAAGGAGCAATATTATTTTTATTTTTATCATACTAAATTTAAAATGAGAGAAGTATTTTTTTTTTAATTTAAAAAAACGAGCACCTTGTTTTTTTTATTAATTATAAACGATAAACTGATTGTTAATGTGTTCAGTTAAGTAACTGCATTCCTGATTTACTACTTACTTAATTTTAATCATCACTTCACAGAAATATTCACAGAATAACGGTCATCACTCAGAAGAACTTCATATTGATTTGCCCTGATGTTTTGTTCTAAGTAGACAAATAGATCTAAACCCTGCCAAGAAAATACGTTATAATTGTTATATAATTGTGTAATTTCAATTGTTTCAATTTCCTGTCAATATTTTATTAAAACGTTTTCGTGCAGACAGATTTGATATATTATTATATTTATATTCTGACTAACGTATCTAACACAATATTAAAATGTACATGACGTGTTGGTCCTAATGTGTTGAGCATAACATTTGCGACCTTTTTTTGAAAAATAATATACAGGATATTGGACCCTAGAGTTGCAGTTTTGGAATGAAGTTTTTACACCAGAAAATAGGAAATTGATCACCCTATGGTACTTTTTCACATATTCATCACCAAAGAACCTGCAAAACGGTCAGATAGCTAGCATTACCTAAAACTTTATTAGACAGCATCGTAATTTTTTTCTCCAAAAGTTGAGTTCATTCATTCCTTCATCTATCCTGCAGGGCACGAGTCGGGGTACACCACGAACAGGGACACATACACACTACGAATTATTTGGGAATGCCAACTCTGCATGTTTATGGATGTAGGAGGAAGCCAGAGTACCTGGAGAATGGCATGGCGAGAACATGGAACACTCGATCCTGATTGACCACCGTGTTGACCACTATGCCACCATGTACGCTACTTTTATATCGTGTGCCTAAATTCATTCTAAATACTTTGTTCGTGGTAAAAATAGTCATCTTTTAACTTCATGCTAACTAGAAGATTTTTTTTTTCATCAATTTAAGAAAATTGTTACTTACCTTATTAACCATTTCTTTTTCTCTTTATTATCATATGGAAAGCAATCTTTAGAATGATAACTGATGTGTGATTTTAGAATCAGACCATTTAAAAGAATAAACAGAGGCCAATGAACCAAAGTTCATACCTGGGAATGGTACAACGTTGTACTGTACCATCACTGGGTGATGCATCATGACATATCTTGTCTATGATTATCTATGATTTCTCTGCTCTTGAGAAACATTTTCAGGTTGTGTGTAGACTCTCTCTCTCTCTCTCTCTTCTTAGTCAACTTTCCGACTAAAACCTCTCTGAGGAACCATTAATGAATGCGACCGTTTTAGCTTTGGTTTATATATATATATATATATATATATATATATATATATACACAGTACAGACCAAAAGTTTGGACACATGTTCTCATTCAAAGAGTTTTCTTTATTGTGTTCTTTATTGTGTTCTTTAGCCCAAAYGCGTCTCTTCTGCTTGTTGTCTGTCCTTAGCAGTGGTTTCCTAGCAGATATTCTAGCATGAAGGCCTGATTCACACAGTCTCCTCTTAACAGTTGTTCTAGAGATGTGTCTGCTGCTAGAACTCTGGGGCGGTCCGCATGTCAGCCAGTTTCTTTGTAGCGCTTGATGCTTTTTGTGACTGCACTTGGGGACACTTTCAACGTTTTCCCAATTTTTCCGACTGACTGACCTTCATTTCTTAAAGTAATGATGGCCACTCGCTTTTTTCTTCACTTAGCTGCTTTTTTCTTGCCATAATACAAATTCAACCTAGGTGTGTCCAAACTTTTGGTCTGTACTGTATATACATTCTTTTTAAGAACCCATGACGAGTGGAATTAAGGTACAGACACACTGGGATAGACATTATAATATACAGAGTATAAAAAGGTACTAAAGACAGAAAGTAGAGTTTAGAAAGGCTCTGTATGTCAGTGATGGAACTGTACTGCATGGACAGCTAGGGGTCGAAAGGTCTCCAAGATAAAATGTACTTTTTACCGTAGGGAACTATGAGAAAATACAGAAGAAAGATCGAATTAGGTCTACATTAAGTATTGGTCGCTGAAGTGAATGAAATGACAAGGATAGTCAATGACACTACCATACAAGTGAACCTGATGGAACGCTCTAGCTGCAAAGTAAACGATGGAGACCTTGACGTGCTCGGTGTGAGCGAGAAGCTCAGGCCAGGCTGGTGCATCACAGAACCGAGAAAGAAAGCAGAACCAAAAGCAGAAAAGGAGCGGGAGATGGCTACAAGCAGGCGCGACATCTACTCTCGCTGCGTGTTTACCATCTTTTCCTCTAACTCTTTCTGAAGCTTCTCTGCTTTGGACTTTTCCAAACGCAGGTTCCGCTCGAGCTGCCGAATACGGGCATGCTCCAGTTTGGTCTGAGTCTATGGAAAGATAAAAAAACAAACAAAAAAAAAAACAAGAGAAGGAAGAAGAAAGAGGGGGGGAAAAAAGAGAAAGGAGAAACACACAAAGCAGGACACAAAGTAGAAGAAGAGAATTTTGACTTTATGAAAAGATATCCTTTCACAAAGCTTCAGGAGAGAAAACAGGTGAAGGGAAGCAGGAGGATACAAAGAACAAATGTCAAGTGGCTTGCAAATGTATTCATACCTTTGTATTTTTTTGTTCTTTGTTGTAACTTCCAATAAGACCCTGTATTCTAGAACAATTGATAATTTTTCTCATGTGTGTATGTTTTTCCCCCCTTTTACTCTATAACAAACATGTTCTATTAGTCGATTTAGTAGGAGTTAGTATAGTGCACTGTTTGAATCGTGAATACTTCACTAAGCCCCTGTGCGATTTGGGATTTATTTTATGATCTTTTTTTAATTCCACATAATTTGTGCTGTGAAATACCTCTAGATCCCCTTTAGTGATGGATTCCTCCTCCACCCTGAACTGAAGGTCCTCGACTTTCCTGTTTTAGCACAGAACAACCACTAGGAGTCAGGAAAGCATCTCATTTGGAGAATAAAGCATCACAAAACAAAGGTACAATACAAAAGGTTGTACCTTTTCTCTTCTTCAAGCTGATTGGCCAGTTCCATTTTGTCTCTCTGCGCACTGGCCAACAGGGTGCGCACTTGCTGCAGGTTGCTCTCCGCCTCTGCTGCATACTGCACAAGGTGGGAAAGAACCAGGGAAAACTAAAAACTTAAAAAAAGTTTCTCTCCAGACAAAGTTAACCAAAGGGTAATTTTCAATTCAGAGCAGCTAACAGATGTTATAGGTTTGTAGGACTAAGACGAACCTGCATGTGCTGGCCTTTGAGCGTGTTAAGTTCCTTCTCCACCTCGCAGATGTGGCTGGTGGCCTTGGCCACTTCGGCTCGCTCCAGGTCACGCTCGGCCAGGAGCTGTTCGATGTGCTGTTGCTTTTCTTTCAGTGCTTCCTGCAGCGCGGTGGTGCCGGAGATCTTGCGCGCATAACGGGACGACGTCTCCGTCAACTGTGAGTGAGGGGGGGTGATATAATTAGCCACATGACCAAATGAGTGATAAGAGTCAGGAACGTTAATCAGGCTTAATACAGTTGTACCTCGAAAAGAATTTTCACCTTCAGAAAGGAAATTAGCCTTTTTCAGCATACGAGTGTCCAACTGAACGCTGAAAATATATATACTGTATATATAATTTTTTTTTTTCATTTTATGCAAGAAGTAAGCACGGTGAAGAAAACGGAGAAACTTTCAGTTTGGTTTTTAAAGGAGCCGCTGCCAAGAGGAATCATAAATTAAGGTTAAGTGAGGTTTAATGCCTATTTATTTCATAAATTACTTCATTCACATGTGTTTTCTAAATGCTTTGACTGTTTTTTATATTCAAAAATATAATTATAGTGTTTAAAATTGGTAATATTGGTAATATTTTTTTGGTGGCTGGGACGGATTTTCTGCATTTACATTAATTCCTATGGGAAATGCGTTTTGCAATTCGAACGTTCCCTTTGAGAGCTCGCATCCGGAACAGATTACATTTGTATGCCAAGCTATCGAGGTATTATAGTGTATACCTTAATCTTATATCATATTCAAGTCATTCTTTCTAAACAGACAATCTGGCCCATCCAGCTTTGCAAATTAATGCTACCAACTGCCATCTCTCTAACACTTTCCCAAAGGATTGTATAGTTGAAGTATCACTTAATAAATAAATAAATAAATAA
>QMIH01002747.1:0-10542 GCA_003987875.1 Clarias batrachus | reverse complement strand
CTCTCTCTCTCTCACCAGGCCAGTGCGGCTGGGCCTGCCGCCAACGCTGGAGGCCACGGAGCTGACAGAGCTGATGGACGAGCTGCTGGGGCTGTGAGCCAGTGACGACACTCCCATGGCCACGCGCTTGCTCTTCTTGGCCTTAGCCGGACTTGTGGATGGGAAGCCGATGCGGATCACCTTGTGGATGGGGGCAAACAGGCCGAATTTGGGTGGGCACTGGAAGTACCTGAACACAGATGGAACATAAAATATATCTATATAATAAAGTCAACAAAAATGAAGAAGTAGGTCCAAGATCTAGCTGGGTAATAGAGAACAAACTGCATTTAGTAATTTGTGTGTAATTGTAGTCATGAAAAAGCCAGATGCACACAATGATGTAATTCAATTATTTACCCAGCTTCTTCAAGCCACAGAGTCATGCAGACATTATTTTGGACATCGCCCATAATTTCCTACCATGTTTTTTTTCTCCTCTACTTCCTGTGTACGTCCCTTTGATCATATGTGTAGACATACACATCATACACCTGAGGTTTAAGTTTTATTACACTTAAATCTTAGAATATAGATAACCATTTTTATAAATACTGTTTCTAAAAAAAATTTTTTTTTAAACTCGACTGGCGGTGTGCTTGTGTGGAATGTAATACAAGTTAGCAAGCCATTTGTTTTTCTGTGTACGATGTGTTTGGTTTCAGCGCAGTGTATCATTATGTGGGAGGAGTAAGATCCCTGCACCAGACCTTGTCCCAGCCACAGCTCCGTCGTTCTTCCCTAGAGGCTCATCCAGCTCCACGCCGCACCACTCGCCTTTGGCGAAGTCTGTCTCGCCGACGTAGCGCACCACGCCGGTCTTCGTGCCGCCCACCTGAGCAGAGAATAAAGGTGCTTGAGAAGCCAGGGACGGCATGATCTTATGAATATCAAGACTAGAAAGAGTTTATCTACTGCGTTATTATTGCGTCTTTTTCGCTTTGTATTACTAAAGAATAACGTGATGTCAGAATTACATTAATTGTCCATGCTGATATGTAAAGTATATTAGCAATGAAGAATGTTATGACCTAAATTATTTACCAAATACTGTATATTACTCAAACAATGGAATGATTAAATGAATCTTTCAAATGGAGACAGGACTTAACAGAGAGCCCTGTGGCACTTTGTACTGATCATAACTGATGCTGCTGTAAATGTTAAATAAAAGGACAAATTATGTATTACAAATCAAATCAATGCAGGACTGTATATACAGCCTTGAAGAATCTTTTTTTTTTTTTTTTTTCAAGAACGTGTCACTCATTAGTCCTCAGTGTAACCAATAAAGAAAGGATGAAAATTAATATGGAACAGGCATTAACATCTAGCCTTGTGGTATTTTAATCAAGTAGCCTTGAATATGTATTATAATTCTGATGAATACGGCTTACAGCTCATGAAAATCAAAACGAAATGCAAAACGAAGACATGCCATGACAACATTGGACCCCTGAGCAACGGTCTATTTCTTCTCCTTAGTCTAGGTAAGAAAAATTGATCATCTTCTGGACATGGGGAAGTGTGCTTACTTAACAGGTGTGTGTACTGATCTAGACCAAGAGATTTTTTTTTGTTTTCTTGAGTTTTAAGCTGTAATCCTTGAAATTAAAAAAAATAAAAGGCCTGAAGTATTTCAGATTCATGCAATGAATCTGGAACATGAACATCACATTAACATTTTTTTAAGACAGACACATACAATTAAGGAATACTTGGTGTGTAAAAAAAATACATGCCTTAAAATCACACACAAAAAAAAACCCAGACCAGAATTCACTGGAAGCAATAATGTATATGTAAATTAACATCAGTCCATCCTGAAAGAACGCAAGTATGTGTCAAACACAGGGAAGGAATTCAGGATGGCATTTGCATGCCTGCAAGTCAACATTGGCATGCGCTCCATCCGAGACCCAATTGGGCCCGGCCGGGCCTGATCTGCCGTAGATGCATCCACGAATTTTGAGCAAAAATGGGTAAAACTAAAAAATTCCCATCCATGTGCAATAGCATGATGCATAACCCCCAGCCCCCCAAAAAAGACAAGGACCACCTTGAAGCAGTTCTGGCTCCATGCAGATAACATGAATTGCTTCACTGCTAAATGACTTGCATCACTTCAAACCCGGCAATGTGGTCTGGAGAAGCGTAATTCTGGGAGTGTGGAGTAACAACAAGTAATCTGAGATCTGCCCTGACCTCGCTGACTGAAACCAACCATGTACTTGCAAACTTCTGGGCACCAGCCCTGAGCCACAAACTGCTATTTTTGAAAGTACCATCTTCCATTGTTTTCCCCACATACAGAACATTCGTCCCCAATCGAGGGTGTTTTGTCATGACATGCCCTGAGAAATCTGAAAATCCAATTTGTTCAACGTTCTGTTATAGGGTTTAAATGTTTAAAAGGAATTTATCCACTGTATCTGTGGCACATGAGCATGCAACCGTTAAATTCCATCACTATCACCGTTGAACTTATCACAATTTTCCTTTAAAAAATTGAACTTTCATGGCATTCAGCCAAACCAAATTAAGGAGATAAAAATTGTGGTTTATTTTTGGCCACGTTAGAAGTGACAGCAGTTAGCCGTTTCATTAGAACAATAGCGGTGCATTGACGTTCCTTGCCTTGAAAAATGGAGATTACCAACATATGATTGATGCTGCATTCGACAAGAGGGCGGAACTCATGATTCTCGACCTCTGACCAGGAGGTTATGGCCGCTCCTCACTTTAAATGACTTACACTTTATTTGCCTTCGATCAATCAATGTACAGACACATTCACTGGTTTAAAAAAATCATTACAAGAATAGTTTGCCATATATAATAGTTTTCACTCATTGTGGCAAATTATTGTCCGCAGGCACGGATGGATGTCCATAACAAAACAGCTCTGTTGAAAATCGTTATACAGTCTTCTTTAAGAAGCTTTAAACCATCAATAGCACTGGTTCTGCTGCATTTAGGAGAATTGTAGCTACATTTCCGAAAGCAAAACAAGCAGAGAGAAAATGCTACAGCATTCAGGAAGCACATGATCATGTAGTGCGCACTACAAAAAACATGAGATATACGTATTGAGTTTGGGAAGCTGCCGGATTTGGTACACCTGGTATGTCTGTTATGCCCTGTTCTTCAACTGGGATCACAGATGTACACTACGAGTCAAAAGTTTGGATACAGCATCTAATTCAATGGTTTTTCATTTCTACATTGTAAACGAATGCTGATGGCATCCAAAAAATGGAATAAGTTACTTTTGACAGTTAATATTGAGATGTGTCTGCTACTTATGATCTGTAGAGCCTTCATAACGGCTCTAATTTTGATGTGCTGTTTGTTAATTAGTCATTTCTGAGGCTGGTGACTCTAATTTAACTTCTCCTCTGCAGCAGAGGTAAGTTTTGGTCTTGCTTTCCTGTGATGGTCTTCATCATGGTGCTTGATGGGTTTTGCAAATGCACTTGACAATACTCTTCTTGCAAGAATGTTCCAGAACAACTGTCCTTCGTGTCTTAAAATTGCAACTTACTGTGGTTGTTACATAATTACCTAATTCCATATGTGTTATTTCATAGGTTTGAATAAAATCCAGTACTGTTTTAGAATGTTCAAAATAAATCCAAACTTTGGACTGATGTGCCCAAACTTTTGACTTTTACGATGTACCTCATACCATAATAAGGCACACCGTCAGTAAAAAACAAAATAGAAATAAAACCTGTTGGGGAAAGAAGCTGATAATATTGCAAACTGTCAAAGTCTTTGTATTTTTCTTAATCTTTAACAAACTTTGCAATTAAAAACGATTTTGTGTGACTCTTCTGCTGCCAATGACGTACTACAAAAACACCACCAAAGCATTTTTACTCTGTTACTGATACTAAATTGTGTATTTACACGGCCACAAACAACTGCAGCCTGATTTATCCACTGGCAGGCAGGTGGACCATGTTTTGCAAAATCATCCCAAATCTACACTGATCTAAACAAGGTTTTTGCCATTTTTGTGCTATAGATCACTTGTGTGATTCAAAGAAACAACAAATAAAATCTTTTCTAACAGCCTGTAATATTTCTTGCTTTCTTTGGGGGGAAAAAAACAAACAGTTCTCATGTAGTTCTCATTTTGCTGTCAAACTGTTCACTTCTAAACAAAGAAATAAACATGTATATCAAATTGAAAACGGACCTGAAATAGAGCCTTGTGGCACTTTTTTGAATAAATATCCCGAAAGTGATATTCTTTTAATGATCATATTTGTTACTAATTTCTGAGAAGCATTATAACGGTCCCCTTTGGATCGCTTTCTACATGCGTTACTTCATGGATCGGTGCCACAGCTTTACCCGGGAAACAAAGCCACCTTGTTTCGTTTCGGACTAACAAACGCGGGCCAGGGTTGCACAGTGATCAGGGTCGTATCTCCAGCAAAAACCTCAGACAGAGGACCTTTTGTGCGTATCTCAAAGCTAACTCTCACACTGGATGTGACAGAGGAGCAATGTGAGCACGTTTTTTTTTTTTCTTCCTCCTTGCCTGGCTGTTGGTGTTGATTTTGGGATAGATTTTGAAGGTCTTTTAAGTCTTTTTATTACAATTATTCTCCAACACAAGTGAGTTGGATAATGTACATTTATCAAGCTACTGAAATAAAATAAAAAAAGATTATTCTTATGAAATAATGTTGGTCCATGGAAATTTTAGACACCATATGACCAAAAGTATGTGGACAGTCGACCATTACACTGGCAGTGGTTGCTCAAACAGTTAAGACTGTAGGGTCCTGGGTTTATTAAAGGAAGGTTGGAGGTTCAAACCCCAGTACAACCAAGCTGCCCCTGTTGAGCTTTTGAGCAAAGCCATTAACCCTGTTCCAGGGGCTCTGTATCCTGGCTGACCCTGCGTTCTGACTGCTGCTTCCTAACTGGGATATGTGAAAATTGGAATTTCTCTTTGGGATTAATTAAAGTAGTAACGATTATTAATATACTGTTATTATTTTAAGGCTGGAGTCTGAGCACTTTTGGGATGAACTGGAATTGGCACCAGGCCTGTGCACTTGACCACAGATCCCGACCACACTCGTGTGGCTGAATGAGCATAGCCATGCTCCAGATTCAAGTGGAAACCCTTTTCCAAAGTGTGGAGGGTTTTTATAAAGCTGAAGAGGGGTCCAACTCCGTGTTGATGCTCATGAATTTGAAAGAGGAACGTTTGTGTGTGAAAGAAAGATCGTCCAGTGTTAACATGATCGTCAAAATTGAATGCTTTGAGGTTCAAAATTCAATGCTTTGATATAAGCAGAGATATAAGCAAATATAAGTGTAAATATAGTCTCATTATTTAAACACCCATAATAATATTCTGGACCATGGCTTATCCCTGAACCCTCCACTATCAGAACGTTCAAGTTGAAATTTAAGGACAAGCGATTTGTTTTTGAGCTGAAACAAGTTGATTTTTTTTTTTTTTAGATATTACATTCCGTCACTTGAATACATCACCAATACACATGATTACATTTCTCACCGACAGTTTTAACACCATCACTTAGTTTCTGCAGGACCTCAGTGGAAAAGTCCTCAAGCCCAGCAGCTGTGACATAGTGTCCCTCTTTATTTTCTTTTCCCGACGAGACAGGAAGCAGATGAGACAGCCTTATTGCACATGTGGCGGTAATGTAACAAAAGCAAACTGTGAGCAAAAGCCAAAAAAAGTGCCTTTCCATGTCTGGTTTAAATCTTTCTGGAGGTGTTGGTGGAGGTTGTTTATTTGTCCTCGAAGCTTTTCCTTGTCTGGTGGAGAACACATCCAGATGGATGTACAGGTGCGATGTGCTATGGACTGGCACTTCAACAGGCACTAACGTGCTTTGAGAACGTTCTGTGATGTTACATGGATTAAAACGTTCTTTCAAAAGTAAAAAACTCATAACGCTCACTTACCCATGTGGTTTTTTTTTTTTACCAACTTCAGAGCGATAACAGCAACTACTGTACAAACCTGTCATTTACTTTCCTCCAAGTACATAACCAGTAACGTTTTACGCTCTACAACCTCGACTCCATGTAATAAAGATTTAGGCTGCGACACATTTTAAACACTAGCTTTGATTTCCATTTCATTCCACATAAATGTAGAATTCGATATAAATCTTGGTTTATGTTGCCAGATTTCAGCAGAGCATCAAATTTCATTCCACAATTGTTTAAAGTGTCCAGATTTCTAAATGACGTGGCAACTCGAGCACAGAATAAAAGGAGAGCCTGTGTAATATTTGGCTGTGCTTTCGGTCTTCCTGCTTCCTTGATGTTTGCTTTAAAAATCCATCCCAGTGGGTGACACAGGAAGTGCTGAAATATCAAAGCAAGAACTCAGTGAAAAAGAAATAACATGTCAAATTCCGGTCAGTTAGCGCACTAAAAATATGACTCGGGATACAAAGGACAGGACTTCATCCCTATCTCTCTCGCTCTCAGCTCTCAAAACTGTAGCGCTGAGAACAGGCAGAACATCTGCCCGAGCCTTCACTTTGGCGGTCACACAATCCACCTTCCTGTTACTCACACAGGCCACGGTTAAAAGCAAACCCTGCAATTACACACAGGCAGCTGAAAAACAAAATACCATCTTCAGTGCCAGCTTGCAATCTAAAATCATGCATTCTGTCATTTCTTTGAAACCTTTGGGCTCCTTAACCTGAGAGGGTTTGTATAGAACCAACCTTGGGGTTGAACATTTGTTGATTTATAATCCCTTTGTGGTTTCGAGAACCTACTACAATAGGAAGAGCCATATACAATACGTCAATATTTAACCCCAATGGAATTACCATGACTTGGCTGAAACTGATTGAGGCCGTGGACACATTACAGGATGGGAATCATTCTTTCCTGAGTTTTGTATAAACTGAGGTTATGAGCGAGACAAAAAAACAAAGTGAAGCCATTAACTGTGATAAGTGATGTACACTGATCAGCCACAACATTAAGGGCCATCTGTGTCCTCTGAAATCTCTTCCTCATCATCAACCATAGCTGATGAAGTAATTTCTGAAATATCAGTGATCTTAGGCATAGCGTGAAGATTGACTTCCTCGTTCTCTTCTTCTCTTTGTGCTTCAAACTAACTTGGTGCATACTGCCACCTGCTGTATCGGAGAATGGGGGGGATACAATCATTCCTGGGCACGGGATGAAAACAATCATGCCTAGTGCACCTCGACACCACTGCCAAGTAAATTTAATGACAATGATTATCCATTATATATATCCATTTTATANTAGTGGTACCTTGAATTACGAGCATAATTCGTTCCGGAAGTGGGCTCCGGAAGTGTATTCCAAAACACTCGTAAACCAAATCATCATTTCCCATAAGAAATAATGAAAACTCAAATTATTCGTTGCACAGCCCCAAAAAATAAATACATAAAAATAATTAATACAATCTATAAAATGAAAATAAAAAAAAATTAATATGCACTTTACCTTTAAAAAAAAAAGTACAAATAAATCCTGACAGATAAGTGTTTTTGTTGGTGCGCGCAGGTGCCCCTTCCCTCGCTTCGTTTTACACAGTAACACTCCTCCTCCCTCTCCCCACCTCGCTTTTTAAGATTCAAAACAAACACACACACACACAACGGAAACACCGTTTTAACAGGAAAAAAAGAAATCTTTCTGAGACTGGCATGAGCGTACATTAACAGACTCACTGTTAATGTACGCTCAGTGTACAATGTTTCACAACAAGCGCATAAACACAGCGGAAACACCGTTTTAACAGAAAAAGCAAGACTGGCATGAGCGCATGCTAAAGGGGGGAAGGTGAGAGAGTGACGCTCGGTGTCAAAATAAGAGTCGCATGTGTGAAGCATGATACTCGGCGCTCGAAAACTAATACTTGCTCGGTTTCCGAATAAAAAATTATTAAAAATCTTTGCTCGGTTTGCGGAACACTCGTAAACCAGGTTACTCGCAATCCAAGGTTCCACTATATATCAGTAACCTAGCGACAGGATCATGGGCACTCAAGTCTCATCTATGCCTGTGGGGAAAAAAGCCCAACCCGTCCGGACTGATTCCACAGAAAACCTAATGTAGTGCAAAGTTAATGTTGGCTATTACAGAAAGATATCAGAATCTGCCATGTACTGTATAGGGCAGGCAAAGAGTTCAAGGTTTTTGACCTGGAATCCAAATTCCCCAGATCTCAACCCAACTGAGCATCCGGGAATGCGCTGGACACCCCCCACCCCACACTTCCTGGTGCCAGACACCACAGCACACCCCCAGACACCCCACTGAGTCATGTCCTGAGAGGCCACAGCTGCCCCAGGAATGATCGGTGATGATCGGTGTCTCCTCTTTAAAAAAGTCAATGTTAGAGCTTTAACAATCGAATATGTCCGGTTGTTGATTATACTAAAGCAAATACATGCACTACAACTAGAACTTACTTAAAGTTAAGAAATGCTCATTCATTTACTTTTTATTTAATGATATGAGCAACCATTTTGATTTGACATTACATGATGAACTTTATCTTAAACAGGCTGGCACAAGTTCCCAAACAGGAATACCAAGTTTCCTTTGTGCTTTTTCTAGTCAGAGGTCGAAAATAACAAATTAGCACTTTTTGTTCTAAATGTAGCATATTAGCTGATAGGCCTAGCAAGGTAACAAAGACCACACTGCTAATTAAATGAGGACTTGCACGTCAGGCACTATTTAGAACTGTATAGAAAAACATGCTTAATGTTTTGTTGAGGAGACTTTAGCGCTTTAGGAAGGAGTCTCCAGTGTCAGCATTGTATTATCAGTCAGAGTAAAGCTTTCAGAAACACGGCAAACAATAATCGCTTAGCAAGTTAGCTATTCTTGAAGCTAGCCAAACCTGTCGATAATTTATTAAAATAAGTTAAAAAGAAAAACAACGATTAGTACACTTATTTCTAGTTAATGTTACTACAATTATAAGTGAAAAGAAAATTTAGCTTCTTTCAAGAAATAAATTCCTAAAACTAGTTAAATGATCTGCCAATAGAACATAAAATAAATAAATTTTGCTTACAATTTCAGTAAAAATGTTACATTTTTAGAAATTAAACTTTGAAGGTTATTAATTATTTAGATTTGGTCTGCTGTAATCTTTCACTAAAGTTTAAGACTGCAACGCTTGAAGAACATTTTAACAAAAACAAACTACAATTTTTATTGGTAATGCCTGCGGTATAAAAGGAGAAAATCCTTTCAGACCATGCTGTTATTGTACCGTCGTATCTCCACGCCATGACTTATTATTTTCGTTCATCTTATAAGGAAATAAAATGCCTACATCATTGATATGTACATAAAAAAGTGACAATTTTGACATTTATTCTGGAAATTTCCTCAAAAAAATCATTGAATTTTACTGCCAATCTTTGAGTATATTGACCAAAAGGCTTGCTTTCCTGAGTCACACGACATTGAGGAGTCCTTCACGTGCTTTAACGCAGTCATGGTAATACGAGATGCCTCCCTGGGAGCTAATGTCAGGGAATATAGCAGAGAAAAGTCTGCTCTCCGGCAGCTGTGAAGCAAAAAGTCGGTTTTATGTTCAGTTGCCCACACAGAATGTACATATACACGTTGATGTGCTTTATTCATTGTAGAATCTTTTGCCACCGTTATCACAATGTTATATTAAATCACGTTCCCTACCAATCATGCTAAAAGTATAACCAGACATCTTGTTGCCATGGCGACAGTGATATTAGATGCACATCCTAATATGTGTGTGCGTGTTCTTTATGTAAACTACAGCTTGTCAAGGTTTAAAGTACTTGCCATTAAGAGAAATCTCATTGTGAATATCTTCAAGAGATGATATACTGTACATATATAACAAAGCAAAAATTTGCACCCCCTCCCCCCATAGCTTTTGTACAATATAGATTATACAGTATATTTATATAAGACAAATGCCCTCCCTTACAAATTTTCACCTTAAGAATTAAAATTTAGCAAAGACAACATACAAAGCATTTTCGGCCTACAAACAAACGAACGGAACGGAATACCAGCTAAGTTGCATGTACGTTTGGGAGTCGTACAAAACAAGTAAAGCGAGTTTACGAAATTTAACTTTTTACATATATATATATATGCAAAAATTTCATTATAGTGTTGGAAATTGGTAATTTTTATTTTATTTTGGGGTGGCTGAAATAGATTATCTGTATTTACATTACTTCTTATGGAAAAATGTATATAGCAATACAAATTTCATCCTTAAGAACTCGCCTTCAAAACTAATTAAATTTGTACGCCGAGGTTTCAGTATACCAGAAACAATGTAAGAAAATAGATGAGATTTTGTGTTTAAATCTTTTTATTAAGGTAAATAATCCAACAGATATTGTTACATACCAAGATTTAGTTATAAACAAAAATAAACATAACAAACCGCAAAATAATAATGAACATACATACACCACAAAC
>QMIH01002746.1:34535-54799 GCA_003987875.1 Clarias batrachus | reverse complement strand
TGTGTGCGAGAAATATTAGCACAAACGGAGATCTGATCTGTGATGTCATAGACAGGAATCTACAGTATGGGTGAGAAAGAGCTCAGCCCTAGCCTCACCTCTCACTGTTTTGTCATCTATGAAGATGTTGACCTYGAAGACAGCATCTGTTATTATAGGGGTGATTACTGTATATTGGCCTCACCTTTGCCAGATGGGAGTTGATCCATTTTGTGAAAGTCCGCTTCTGCACAGCCTCCTGCTCGTCTAAATCAAACAGAATACAAAAAACAAACATATTAGTTCCATAGCTACTGCACATATCACAATATACTCATTTTTAATTAAAAAAAAAAAACTTATAAGCATGCCATTAAACATGCTTATATAGAAAACTAGTATATCCCTAAGTGCAATGTAATTCGAACATAACGTCCACTGTTCTGTTTGGGTGGGCGTGTCAGATCACAATGATTGACAGCAATGTCTCCCGGACAACGGTAATTTACAGTAAAACTTAAAACACATGTACAGTAGGAATGAGAGGTTAAGAACATTGTGTACACAGTGCTTTTGTTTTGTTTTTTCCCTCAACACAGTGTAATAGAGGTTGTATCTTATGTGTAATTATTATTTCTTAAATTTGAGTGCTTTTATTTAATTCTTTGTATTTATTACACGAATGTACACTGAAGGATTCACTGCACTTTTGATTTATTTCCTATCACAGCACAGCTGTTTTTGATGTACCAAGTCAAAACACTTTATTTCAATCTAAAAAGCACAGATCGGTTGATATGGTTCATTAATATTAACAGATAGTTCCGAACTAACTGAGCAATCTGATTGGACAAGATCCAATCCACATGTGCTGATAWTGGAAGGGGCGGATCTAGGAAATTTTTCATGGGGTGGCAAGGGGGTGGCATTAAAATTATGAGGGGTGGCGACACTGAAGCAAGCATCCTTGCATGGTTTTTGTGGACTCAAGGAACGCTTTTCTTATTCGGTGTATACACTAGGGCGCACATTTTTACATTGTCTTATAAAAATGAAATAAAGACTGATGTGTGATTGACTTGAACCTGATATCTGAATTGGAACATCAGATGAGTTAAAAAAAAACTCTTTTATTTTTAGAACACTAGGACACTAGTGCTGGGGTGGCAAATGGGGTGGCGAGGCTTTTTCTTAGGGTGGCAATTGCCACCCCGTGCCACCCCGGTAGATCCGCCCCTGGTAACCGCAATGGGACGGATGATCCCGTCTACAGTACGCACCAGGCAACAGATATTCAGTACATCCGCCGTTCCTGTGGCAGTTTTCATAGGGGCGGGTCTTCAGCTCGATGCCCCGTCGTWTCTCAGCACTTGGGTCCAACAGCATTGGGACGTTTGACTACACTGTATGTATCGCTCTACTTCACRGGTGCATTTTTAATCATATATTATAATCACACCAGCTGTGGGTCTCAGCATGGGTGAGAGTAGTGTAGGTCTGTACGGCCCGCAGTACTGAGGAGAGAGCCGCTGCCTGCCAAAACCCACATTCACAACCAGTCACAGAAGCTCTTTCAGCTAACGCAAGCTACAAATCTAACTAGCTCCTAGCACAAGGCTGAATCCCAAATCCCTTTATCAAGCACACTACTTGGTGTGTGGAACAAGGGATTATACACCCTACATATGCGCACTAGCTTTCCATTTAACGCTATTTGGGATTCAACCCTAGAACCCAGAATGTAACAGAGATGATGCTCTAAGCGGAATAAGTGGAAATATAAAGAAAATCTTTGACTTTCTTTGAGGTTTATTCCCCTCAACTTCGACTACATAGTACCAGTAAGACATTTAAACTACTTTAACACCCCTGTTAATGACAGTCGCCAGTCGTGGGGTTAGTTACTGTARTTCCGCCAGTCTAGGAAGGATAAATCGTATTATGCTTAATCAGTAAATAACTGAATAAATAAAGATACAAATCATAACCTGTTGATAATAAACGTGTCTGTGGAGTTATTCTATAAAAGCACTATCACGCTCGAGGGCGTGCTGTTGTGCTGAATATCAGCACGGCCGTGATATATACGTACACAATAGCACGACTTTAAGTGAGATATTGCTTATATTGATTATAACATTAACCTAAGGAGTCTCCAGTGTCAGCTCCTTTTTTTTGTCTCAGTAAAACAAGACTGGATTTGAATGTCTTACTCACGTAGTAAAAAAAAAAAGCAGGACGCTGAAGGAATAACTGCTTATAGTTGCTGAATTGTATTAATAACAGAAACGTACTTATTTTACGGACTTTGCACAACATTACAGTAAATGCAAGTATAACTGTATCAAAAGCATTAAGTTTGTTCAGCTCAGTAATGAGGAATCAGAATCTGCTGCACTATGAGGAATAAAACACTTCAGGACGGCTGGTTATTAAAAAGTAATAAACTCCGCGGTGGTAACGAGAACTCGGCTTCATCTCATCATCTTGTTGTTGATTATTTTCCTATAGCGGCATACCCAGTTGTGTTTTAGTCCTTACCTAGACATCCAGGATCTCATCCTACTAAGAATTCTCTACAGGTTTGACCAGAGGTAGCGGATAATGCACATATTCATTATATTATGTATACACCATATRAAATATACACAGCATCAGTGCTCCAYCTCAGATTCCCTCCATGCCAGACGTTTGCTCCTGCGACAGTCAAATCCACACTCATCATTTATAATAAAATATCAAATCCAAATGAATCACTTCTGAATTCCTGAGCATCGTTCATCATCCAGGCCACTCTACTACTACACTGTACTGTGTATTTGCCATAATGACATTAATCCATGTAAAAATAAAATCCAGCCATTTAAGGAGCTCAAACAAAACCTCATGATGCCAGCAAATAATATTAAATACCGCAGGCGGGAATGACAAGTCCTTAATGAAATTACGCACTGTCTGATTTAAATTACACACTGGAAGTCGGTCACTGTGTCACGCATATAATGTGTGTGTGTGTGTGTGTGTGTGTGTGTGTGTGTGTGTGTGTGTGTGTGTGCGTGCGTGTGTGTGTGTGAGGAAGAAAAGGGTCTCATGTATTATGCACGTCCACATGATTTGTTAAAAATTCAGAAATTTGCGAATTAATAGCATGATCAAGTCAGGGCACGATGATGAAATATTGATGAGAGGCGAGAGAATAATGGTGGAACGGCGTTATGATTTCTTTGTGTGTGTGAGAGTGTCTGTGTGGTGTGATTCTCTCGTCTTGAAGGTCAGAGTGACTTTGAGAAGGAAAGACAAGTGCAATCTTAAGCCCACTTCTTACCTGTACGCTATGTACAGTACGACAATATGTCCAAATCACTCACAATATCACTGTATATATATATATATGTTTAGACATCCCAAATTGTATTCGGATTCATGGTGGTGTGATGGTTTGTCATTGTCAGTGTTGTCTTGCACCTCCAGGATCCTGGTTCGATTCCCGCCTCACGGTCTGTGTGCATGGAGTTTGCATGTTCTCCCCGTGCTAGGGGGGGTTTCCTCCAGGTACTTCCGGTTTCCTCCCAAACTGCCCGTAATATGTGAATGCGCGTGGGAATGTTGACCGGAGGTCATACCACAGTCGTAAAATTGGGACCACTAGCCGTCTAGTCGGACTACACACTGGGTTCCTTGATGCATGGATGGATGCGGGTTTATATGCAAAGTGGGCGTGGCCTAAAACGGGAGTGTTTCTGAGTGCCTGAAAGCGGGAAAGTTAAGTATCCGAGGACGGATTTTTGTATTCTTAAATTATAAATATTAAAGTCCATAGATATTTGGACACCGACAGCGTTATTTAAATTTTAGTCGTCACCCATAGTTTGTCAGAATTAAATTCAGTAAAAGTGCAAACTTCAAACTTTTACAGAGATTTTCCTCCAAATGAGATGACCATAACCAAAAATATCCTAAATTTAAAGGTCACTATTTATACGTGGTTTCAAACCCTGAAGTCTGGAGCCCATAGACATGATCAGACGCCGGGTTTCTCCTCTGGTTTTGTTCTCCAAGCTCTTACTTACTGTAGCTTTATTTTGTAGGTTTGTGATTAACATCTTAAAAAAAAAACAGACTCCATATGTAACGGGCAGCTCAAATACTTTTCTGTAACTTTTCATAAATCCAGGAGACCTGCCGTGTTGTCGTAGTTGTGCTTGCTGCTAGAATTCTGCGTTGCTAGCATTTGCTGGGAAAGTAAAGATGTACAGTACACAGAATATACAGAACATAAAGTGCCATCCAAAGGCAGTGCTCAGGAGACTCGACTGTATAGAACGGGCGCTAAACTGGCACTAGCACCAGACGTAAACTAGCACCTGGTTCATTCTGCCAATTGAGCATTTTTTTTTTTTTTTCATGCTTAGCTAGCGACACATAAATCTCGTGCACCTCTGTGCAGTTGTTAGCGGGCGACCAAAAGGAGGAAAAAAAACAACGTAAATATGAACCAGACTGATGAAGCAGAGCTTATTTTTGTGGTTCTGCAGTCTCCATATCTGACTGCTCCCTCGTGTCTTTAGGAAAATGAAAACTTCTCACGCTAGAGACCTTACACAAAGAAAAAAAACAAACCAACAGTGTCTCTTGCTTAGGGGTTCAGGAGACTGTTGAGGAGACTTTCCTTCTGTACTTTGGATAATTAATTAAAACTCATTTACACACACACACACACACACACACACACACATCAGACTCATGTCCATTATGTCCTACAGATCTGCCGACCCATGTCTCAGACACGCTCCATCACTCTGTTAAGCCTCTAAGTAACCCGTGCGAAAATAAACACACCCCACATACACTCACCCTCACTCACACACCAGAACATGAACTCTTACCACGCAGTTCAGAGACGTTCCAGACTTCTCCATTTGTGCCGTCCTGCTCGTATGTGTTTGCACGGTCAGTCTCAAGTCCACGGACACCCGAACACCTGAATCTGCCCTTGTCCTTGTCCTTGTCCTCCACTTCCTGCTCGAATGCTAACTCCATGGAAAAATGACCATCGACTCCTCACCTTCTCAGAAAGCCTTAGCCTCTCGTGAAACTGTGGGAATGTTTGCATGAGTGTTGAACACTGCTCCCTCTCTGTCTCTCTCTGTCTCTCTCTGTCTCTCTCACTCTCTTCGCCTCCCACACTCAGGAAAAGCAGAAAGGACCCATTCTCTCACTTTCTCTCTCTTCCTCTCCATCTAACCAATCAGATCTCACATAAATGAGTGAAGTCACGTTCAAAACCAGGGACAGGGGACGTGTCAAGAACGTGACGTGTAGTCTCGCATCCCTAACGTGCATGTCTTCATCAAAGGAGGACAGACACTCTCGGCGGTCACGTGACATGCAGAACGATCCAGCTGCACGCGGTAATTCCCGAGCGTCTGCCGAAATCTCCCTCTCACGTCCGCTTTGGGTCTGATTAAATCCGATTGGATAATCTGACAAGTTTCTCCTAAACACAGCATCTCTGATTAAACCACCTGGCATTTCAAATCCTCTTAAAAACGGCTTAGGAAGTTCAAAACAACTTCTCTGGTTATATACAAGAGAAGTGCCGGAATTAGTGCCACAAATGTGATCTATAAAATAAATAATGCATGCAGTAGATGTTGTCTAACATGATTTACCAAAAAAAATAAAAATAAAAAGGTGTAAAAGTATTGGCACCTGTTCACATTCTCTCAAATAACAGCAAACAGTTAAATTTTTTGTATATCTATATAAGGAAAGGAAGGTTCTGTCTGTACATCGTTCAGAAATCGCTCGTTCAAGGATATCTTTATGCCTCATCCACTAGAAGACCCGAAACCACATTTCTGTCTGTATGTCTGTATGTCTGTCCAGCAAGATTTTGTCGCAGTATCACACAAAACTGTCTGGACTGAATTTAATGAAACTTTGGCAGTCTTTCAGTATCGGCCTAAAGTTTAACCCGCACCGTAAATTAAATCAAAATGTTCAGTGGAAGGGAAGTTACAAGCAGTTTTGTGTCAGATTACGAACCGCAAGTTTTAACAGCGTACTGCGCATGCATCAAACTGTGGGCGCGTCCTAAATCGAATTTTATGAAAGAGATAACATTATTTTTATTAAATCTTTTATTATAATTATTTTTAGATTTAACCCTTTAACTATCTCTATAAACTCTTTAACCTCCAATATTTTAGCTAGTGAAGTATAATAACCTTGGAAATAATTATAACGAAATAAACGAAAATTATTGGTGTCAATCAAGGGGCAACTTCCGGTTCTGAAAAATGAAGAATTTCTAGCTTGATCGTGGAAGTGCCAAAATATGCAGTTCCTCGGTTGTCCACTAGTTCTAAATGTCAATCATCAAAACATCAATCAATTGAAGCCATTTTTAAATGTAATTTTAATGGATGATTTAACCGTAACATCTTTATTAAGAATACCAATTTTACCCAGCTCTTCAGGGGTGCCAATATTTGCACATACTGTACAGCATATTGACCTACAAAACGCAATCTACTTTAATACGAATCGAACAGCTATATGTAGAAACGTATAACCACATCCTTGCTGTGCGGTCTCAGACGATGCAGAGACACAATACAGAAAAGAAAATGAAAAGCTGAAAAAGAATACCGTGTGTGAGAGATAACGATCGATTCATTAACCGTGTGATTGTGATTTCCTGTTTCAACCCGTGTCCTCCCCCAAAAGGCTTCTTAAATGATGAAAGTCATTAATACCGAAACGCCACATGTCACGTGTTATCTGTGTACGGTTATCTATTAAAACTCCTCTCTCGCAGCTTGGGCATAAATGAAAATCTCTGACACACACACACACACACATGCACGCACAGTGGTTGTGTGTGAGAAGGAGAAAACGAGCCAGTGGAAAACCTTTTACCTTTAATTGAGCCTGTGTGTGTGTGTTTGTGTGAATGCCATTTAGGCCTGTATTAATAATGCATAGATTCTCTCTAAATTAGCCTTTAAAGAAAGGGGGCGTGGCCACGAGGACTCTCAAGAAGAAAGGGGTACTAAACCGTACCAACACGGGTTACTCAACATTTTTATTATTATTTTTTTATCAACCTAGATGCTGTTGTAGTCAAAAAGCGACTTTCTCACAGAATAAGCTGACTGTCCACTTTATTAGGAACCAAATCAGGCCGTAACTGTGGCAGCACTCACTAACCCATGGTCTATCCCAGGAGAAGCAGGGTATACCCTGGGCAGGGTGCCAATCGGTCCATTGTGGTTATGCAGGCGAAATCAGCAGAATTATAGCTATTATTTATTTATTTATTTATTCCTCCCAAGAGGCACCTCGGCCAAAAACACTACATAGACAGGACACAACGTCGGATCTTAAGCCCTGTCCTGTGCACACGCATGTTCAAGAGTGTCAGTCCATGCTCACGGTAAAAAATAAAAAATAATAAAATGCTGGATGAGATGGTTCGAGCATTTGAGACAAAAAAGCATCGTGTGTGTGTGGAGAGTCTGCAGGCTGACGGCAATTCCTCCAGAAAATACTGTACGCTCTTCAGTGGTTTACTGGATAATAAAAGGTTTTAAGTGTTTAAACCTTTCTAATTCCTCGTTTGAAGTTGACATATAACCACCTCTTAAAGGAAGTTAACAGCACCTTAGAGGTTCCCGATATTAAAGGTCTCCCATTGTGGACTGTACAATTCACTTTTTGGTCACTTCGACAGTCTCATGGGTCCAGGAAAGAAAATGAGATACCGTACAAACCTCCTCTCCGGCTCGGCACCAGACAGGAGTCGCCACTTTATTAATATTATTTTTTAGTAAAGAAGCAGTCGCTATTGTTTATTTGCAAAATTCCCAAATGTTATCTCAAAAGTTATACTACATATACTGTAAATCAGACCGCTTCCTCAATGAGGGACAATCCTGAGCTGGTTTGGTGAAAATACTAAATCGTCAGATCCTGAAGTTGTAAGTGTTACTACTGATACATAAAAGTAAAGTTATTTGCATGTATTTGGTGAGTCTCAGGTTCCACCAAGTTGTCACTGTTGGGCCCTTCAGCAAGGCTCTTAACACTCAACTGCTCAAATGTGTAATGAGAAAATGTAAGTTGCTCTGGATAAGGGCGTCTGCCAAACGCAGTGAATATAAAGATCATTCAGAATAGAGCATTTACCGTACAAGCATTTACAAGTGCAAGTGCTGTTACCATAGAAACCATAATGGATTAAAGCGGCACATAAATATAAGGCTGTCCAATCAGAATGCAGAATTCAACATCACTCTAGTATAAACATCAGTAACATGTTTCATACAGTACATTAGCTCTATTAAATACTATTATTATTGTTGTTATTATTATCGCAGGGTCGTTTTTGTGGTTTGTTTGTCTTTCGCTTCCCTCCCGTAAACCTTCAGCACACACATCTTCACTCGCAGCTGTACACTCTGACGTAAATCGATTTCACATATTTAAAATCAAAGTGAAATACAAACTAAAAAAAAAACTCCGGTCATAAATCTTATTGCTGAGATTAAATGGGTTAATAAAAGTCTTGCTTTTTTTTTGTTGTTGTTTCTCCATTAGAGATTTCCCCGAGGACATGCTTTCAATATGAACATCTACCAATCTCCATCCCATAATGATCCACTCCATAAATCTGCACTAATGAACCCCCTGCAGGAACAAACAGGTGCTGTCTTTATCTCTCTCTCTCTCTCTCTCTCTCTTACACACACACACACACACACACACACACACATAAACCTATTGCCCTATCTCACTAGCCATTAAACCCATAAAGTCTCGCCAAATGACAGTGTTATGTGCGCTTCCGGACGGCGGAAGTCTCTCGATGTGAGAAGAGCCCTCGTGCTCCATTCAGCGCTCCGGCTAAACACACACACGTGAACCTTTTCAAACAAATCGTTTCCTAATGCTGTCTAATTATCATGGCTAATTACAGAGCTGCTATAATACGTCTGCAGAAATCATTCGTTTTTCTCTGCTTCTTTTTTTTTGGCGAACAAGTCGACATGATTACCACTGTACGGATTTCTTCCTATTTCGGCTTCAAGACATTTGGTCGCCTTTCAAAGTCGGATGCTCTTACATGTGTGTGTGTGTGTGTGGAGATCTGGCAAATGCCCCTAACGTATTGAGAAAGTCACAGCGGCACACATTATAGCTGAGTAGTATTTTCTTTCTCTATATTTTTTATAAGAAATATGAATTATATTCTTGAATAAACTGTTGATTGCTTTGTGGAATTGGGATTCGCCAATGCGTTGGTGGAATCTTGGGTCATTATTGGGATGGAAGGTGAACATACATTTTCATACATTCTCTCGACGTTCAGCTGTTTTCCAGGGAACTGCACGTTATATCCTGCATGAAAATAAGGTCGCCGATGTTATCCCAGCCGGATACTGTGGGTCACACTGGCTAATTTTCACCCACCCGATGAATTCATAATCTCGTATCAGTACTAGTCTTCTAGGTTTCTTGGAAGACTCCCGATACGCTTTCTCCTGGCCACATCCAGGGCTTGGTGATGTAACCGTGATGTCACTTCTGATCGTCTCTGATATTTGATGATGGCCGTTACGTTGTTCCAGGGTACATTATTGTCATTTATTTATTAGCCATTTCCTGACGAGGGCATCATGTACATCCTTCATAAGATCTTTGACGACCATGGCTTCACCAGGCATGGCTTGTTCAGAGTGCATGAAAGTTACCATCCGAATGACTATTTGAATGTGCTTGACTAACACCGAGCACAGTTACACGCCCTGTTATTATGCAATCAGTTTATTTTCTGAAGCTCTTGCTTTTACTCTGTAAAACCTACACTGTTAACAGTCTTACAGTATGTGGACTTTTTATATCCGCTATATATTCGTGCTTTTCCACTCAATTATGAACAAAGTGTCTCGTGGGAGTTGATTTGTTCTTATGAATTCTTAACCAGCCGGGTAGAGTCCTACTGCGAGTCTCGCCAGAGATCCTAAAATAAGGTTTGTGGACTTTCGGGGTTGATTAAAARCTAGCGGTGTTGACGGCAGAACTGGGTCAGACAGGCTGAGCTGTTCATCCCACACACTGCTTTCATGATAGATGAAGAACAGATTTAGAGTAGAGCCTGGGAGGATGCTGATGGACACCGTATAGCTTCTCCTTTCTCCGCAGCGTGCGTGCTCTAGGCAGCATATACTGTAGGTACTCATTAAGACCATGAACAAGAGAGGGAAAACAGATCTTCTACACATCTCTCATCAAACACAAGCGGTCTTCAGGGACCCAAATCCCTGACACAAGGTCAACAGATGCCCTTGTGACCTTCAGCACATCACACGAGCTGCCAGAGGCAACGAACGCTCCATCACGTTCCTTTTGATTGTTTCGGGGAGCGCTCTGATGCGCGGGGAACATCGACTTGTCGAGCTGCCTTTGTGAGATAAAAACAATTCCCTTTTCACCTGCAGGTGAGCGTTAGCGCCAGCCACGTTCCTGGAGGCTAAAGGAGTCGCGGTATCTGATGAACCATCTAATCAGTTACTGTCAGTTAGAGGGGACCGGCCACGTCACCGTCACTGAAGACCAGACCGCTGTTTAAGTGCGTGCATGGTTTAAATTAATCATTTAAACCCAAGGCTATGTAGATGTCATTTTGTCAGAGGTGGGTAGTAACAAGTTATATTTACTTAAGCAACTTAAAAAAAAAAAATCTTCTATGAGTAGTTTTACCACAGCATACTTTTCACTTGTATTTGAGTAGATTTGTGAAGAAGAAATACTACTCTTACTGCGCTACATTCGGCTCCACTCGACTTTTCTAACCGTTTATACACTTTAGATATTCTTTGTGTGTGCCAGAGAAATGCAGCTGGCAGATCTACCGCATGACTGTGTTTCACCAATCAGACGTAGCAACAATAATCACATGACTCCGTTTGACCAATCAGCCGCAGTAACAATAATCACATGGAGCGTGGGGGATGGGGGGAGGGGCTTGTCCTCAGCAGTGGTAGACAGTGAAGCAAACATGTCACGGTTAGCTTAGCTGTTTYATTTAATGTTGCAATGTTAACATGTATAATTAGCAAATAAACTAGAGGCTAGAAATATATACCATTTTCTTACATTTGTTCTGCTGGACACAGTTTATGGTTAAGTTAGACCTCTTGTATACACGTTCTAATTTTAGATTCTGCTGAGAAAATCTGCTGAGTCATTCACAGGGCGACTGAATGTACAGTATATCTTACACAGGAAAYAGTCGACACTCTTCAAACATACATGTGTTACCTACAGCAGGGATTTATTTCAAAAGCTTTATATTGTGACAAAAGTGAGATTAGGAAATGTGTGTTTCTTATTCCTTAATTTGCTATTTTGTAAAGATATTTAGTTTTATTCATTTATTTCATAAAATGTATTTCATTAATTTTATTATTTGGGAATGTYGCTATTTGTACATTATTTTATCATTTTGTCTGACTGCTTACATCATTTCTAAAAAAAAATAAATCGGACGTTATGATGAAACAGTTATCCAGTACTTGAGTATCTTTTCACCGAATACTTTTTTTTACTCTTACTTTTTGGATGACCACTTTTTTACTTCTACTTGAGTGATATTATTTTGAAGTACAGCTACTCTTACTTGAGTACAATTTTTTGGCTTCTCTACACATTTTGGCTTCTCTGCATTTTGTAATGTATTGTTCCTTTTATTATTAAGAACATAACACCATATTAGCATTCCCTGACTGAATCAACACTGAAATCATCAGGTAAATCGACTCGTCTATCATCTTTTGAATCCACTTTCTTCCCCTGACTAATCAAATCATCTATCGCCGAATCCACTTTCTTCACCTGACGGATCGACATTTGGTTGTCTGACGAATCGACTCATCTGTCAGCTGATGAATCATTCTTTCTTCGTCTGAGGAATCGACTTAGCTATCATCTAATACATTTTTTTTGTCTGCCAAAACAACTCAGCTGTCAACTAATTTTTTTCTCTGTCTAAAGAATCGACTCATCTATCATCTGATGATTCATTTTTTCTTAGTCTGATGGATCAACATTTCTTTGCCTGACGAATCAACTCATCTGTCAGCTGATGAATCATTCTTTTCTATCTTTGTCTGAGGAATCGACTCAGTTGTAATCTAACAATTTTTTTTCTTTGTCTGCCGAACCAACTCAGTCAACTGGCGAATCAACTTTTGCTTGTATGAAGAATCGAATATCATCTAGTGAATCAGTCTCCTTTGAACGATGAATTGATTCATCTTTCATCTGATGTTTAATTTTTTTTCTTTGTCTGATGAATCGACTCAGTTGTCATCTGACGAATCAATGTTTCTTTGTCTGACGAATAATTTTTTTCCTTGTTTGACGAATTGACTCATTTATTATCTGATGAATCAGCATTTCTTTGTTTGACGAATCGACTCAGCAATAGTCTCACAAAATGACTCAGCTGTCGACTGCCGCATCAACTTTTGTTTGTCTGACGAATCGACTCGGCAATCATCTGATAATTTTTTTTTATTTTTATGTCTGACGAATCGACTCAGGTGCCATTTGACGAATCAACATTTCTTTGTCTGATAAATCGACTATAAACTGCTATAAACTGACAGTTTTTTCTTTGTCTGATCAAATTAGCAATTGTATGACAAACCAACACTGAAATTATCAGATGAATCGACTCATCCATCATCTGACGAATAAACTTTTCTTTTCTGATGTACAAGCTCATAAACAGGCGTGGATATACTGTACAGTGTACTTGGCTGAATAATTGAGTCCGCGTCATTTGACGAGTCGACCACCATCTGATGATTTGACTCTTGAGTCTTTTGGTGGAAAACTCTTTTTGAATCAGATGTAGCTCAGTGGTTAAGGTATTGGACTACAATTCACAAGGTCCCAGGTTTAAATTCCACGACCATCAAGTTGTCCCTGTTAAACGAGGCCCTTAACCTCCAAATGCACAGATGTATAATGGGATAAAAATATAAGTCGCTCTGGATAAGGGCGTTCGCCAAATGCTGAAATGTAGATTTGAGTAATCGACTCGGCTGCTGTCTTACAGTACGAATCATTTCGTCAGTCAGACAAAGAAGGTTATTCAAAGGCCTGGCTATAGTACACATTTATTAAAGTAGAAATAAACTCGACTATAGGACGAATCGACTTGTCTGATAAATTGTCCAAGTCATCTGATGTGTCCACTCGTCTGAGGTCTGACGGAATATCTCGGCTGTCATCTAGCAAATCGACCCAGCCACGGTCTGACGAGTCGAGTCAGCTGTAATCTGATGTATTGAATCTGCCGCGCGTTTACGGTCTGGCCGAAGTACGGTATTGTGAAAGGATTCAGCTATTGTCTGGGACATCGACTCTATGGCGATGGTGTGACAAATTGACTCATCTATGTTCTCATGAATCGAATCAGCCGTGGTTTGATAAATTGCCTTGGCCGCGGTCTTATGAATTTGCTTAGCCGCGTTCTCGAGAAACGACATGTGTCTACCGAGCCAGTCGATCGAAGCGGTATGTCGCGCACTAGCCTTGCCTACAAAACGAATTAACTCAGCTACTACAGTACGTTATAAAATTTCATCCTATCGCGTGAATATCAAGCTGAGCCAGCTCGAACACCTTTTCACACAGAGCCGCGTACGGTCTAACAATACACACTTGCCCTTTAAAAGCCTTCGGACACTGTCCATTTGGTTCGTTGATTGACAGCAGCACGAGCGGATGATTATCGGGGCACGGCCTTGTTCAGCCGCTCTGCAGGGTCCGGGCGGCGGCCTGCTGAGTCTGATCTGGCGATTACGCACTCTGATTGGCAGCTGAATGGACTTTCTAATCGGATTGAACGCTTTGAGAGACGGAGCATTGTGCTGGATGAAAGGAGGAACGGCTACATTTCCAAACACACATCCATGCTCCTGGGCTTACATGCCTCTGCACACACACATACACACACACACACGCAAACACACACACACGCAAACACACATATATCTCACAAATCTCATAAATTATTTGCAGGCTGAGCTTGATCTGCGCTGGATTTGAAATAACCTGCTTAGGTTTTCAACCGCATGAGCTTAATGAGAGCAGGAGGCTCTGAGACGGAGCTCAAGGTGACTGCCGGCGCTGGTCAGTACAGAACGCTCCTGTCCCTGCCATCTCTGGCATAACATTACACACTGCCACCGTGGCAGCTCGCCAAGCCAATATGGCTTTTTATTTTTCCTCGGCTCATGTGGCTTCGTGCCAGCAGTGGTAAAGAGGGAGCTGAAGTACATGTGGTGACCTCCATGTGTCTCCCTCCCTCATTATCCCTCTCTCTCTCTCTCTCTCTCTCTCTCTCTCTGTGCATTACTGGTTGTGCTACTTTCTCCCTGATGTGTTGGAAAGGACTGAAATCAGGATATCTGGGGTGTTTTTTTTTACTCTCAAAAAGTCGGAGAGGTCGATGAAATCCCAGAGAATTCTATTTATTTTCCTAGATGCCTGGGTATCACATCCATCATCACACTGTCTGACATCACATGCTCTAAATTACCAATCTCTCTCTCTCTCTCTCTCTCTCTCTCTCTCTCACTCACTCACTCACTCACTCACTCACACACACACACACACATTTAATTCTGCTGGAAACAGGGCAGATAGGTCTGTGTTATACACTTAGCAAAACATGCTTCATAGATAGATAGATAGATAGATGGATAGATAGATCTGCGCAAATGTCTATAATCTAAAATAAAATCCGAATAAACCACCAAATCACGAGCGTTACCCAAAATATTGGAACGTTTACAATCGATCATCCGATACATTTTTATTATGATAAGATTGAAACCTTAACAGGTGACACGGTGGTGTAGTGGTTAGCACTGTCGCCTCGCACCTCCAGGGTCTGGGTCCGATTCCCACCGGTTTGCATGTTCTCCCTGTGGGTTTCCTCCGGGTACTCCGGTTTCCTCCCACAGTCCAAAGACATGTAGGTTAGGCTAATTGGTGTTCCCAAATTGCCTGTAGTGTGTGAATGAGTTTGTGCGTGTGCCCTGCGATGGATTAACCTCCTGTCCAGGGTGTACCCCCACCTTGTGCCCTAAGACTCCTGTATAGACTCCAGGCCCCCCGCGACCCTGTATACAGGATAAAGCAGTATAGACAAGGAATTAATGGTAGTCTTTATTTATAATACATAAATACACACTGTAAAAAATACATTGTAAATTTTACGGTAAAAAAACGGCAGCTTTGGTTGCCGGAATTTTACCGTGAAAAATACGTTACTGCACTGTAAAAAAATAAGCCGTAAATTTTACGGTAAAAAAACGGCAGCTGTGGTTTACCATAAAAAAAAGGTAGCAACATTTTTGGTTGTACAGGATTACGCTCATTATACTGCATATTCTATGGATTTTAATTGTTTCTTTTTTTTCGAGCCAGGCCAGGCTAATCGGTGCTAATCACTACACTACTGTGCTTGCTTCACAATTGTTGCRCAACATTTGTGTAGCAAGTACAGTAGTGTAGTGGTTAGCACCGTCGCTTTGCACCGCTAGGGTCTGGGTTCGATTCCCGCCCAGGCTTGAAAAAAAAACAATTGAAATTCGTAAAATGAGTGCAATTCCATACAACCTAAAAACATTGCTACCATATTTTTCACGGTAAACTTCTGGCAACCACAGCTGCCGTATTTTTACCGTAAAATTTACGCTTTTTTTTTTTTACAGTGCAGTAATGTATTTTTCACGGTAAAATTCTGCCAACCACAGATGCCAGTTTTTTGCCGTAAAATTTACGTTTATTTTTTACAGTGCAGTATATAACTAATGCAAACTAATTCTAGAGCAATTAAATACAACATATGGTTTTACTCGCTCACTCACTCATCATCTATACCGCTTTGTCCTGTATACAGTGTCGCAGGGGGCCAGTTTATTCGCTACACTAGGATCACAGTTACAGGAGACATCGATGTGTAACCGAACTCTTCACTATTTCATTGCGTTAAAAAAAAAAAAAAAAAGAACAAACTCAATCCTACCTGTTCGTCCTGATCGATTTAATTGAATATAATGCATGCAAATAATAACGGTGTAATAATATCTCTTACAATTAATTCGTTTCCATGGTAACGGCTCATACACTTGTACTGCGGATGCAAAGAAACAAAAAAATGAAATAAAACATACACCTGTGGTGTTATTTAATAAAAATAAATCAAAACAAGTATAAGCATTAAGAAGGAGTCTCCAGTGTCAGCGGCTAAGACGCAGGAAAGAAACACCCTGTGACTGATTAATTTCCTTTTACAGCACACCTTGAAGTGTTTTATTCCTTAAGCCGGACCGGACGTGAGCAAGAGCTCGTTTATAAAATCTACAGAAATAAAAAGATGCTCAAGCCACAGCCTCAGCATCACGCTGGCTTCCTTGTCACCATCCAGTTCTGGCCAGGAGGAAAGCCAGCGTTAATGAGTGCACACACGGAGTCCTCGGGGATGCTTCAGGAGGACACACAGGATTAAACGACGCTCCCAGTGGTGGCAGCGCTGTCGCGGACCACACGCGCAAAAAAGTGCGGCGAGAAGATGCCGACATAACGAGAGACAACGGATGGCGGGATTCCTCGACATACGGATCGAGGTTTGAGCCTGGGAGGTCTTCAAAGTGCTCCCCGTTTTTCTGCCATATGGTACCGCTAATTGCTGTTTTTTCCCCYCTCTCTCTCTCTCTCTCTCTCCTTCTAGCTCTTTCGAGGAAGCACCGTGTGGGTGGAAGACGGGGAAAAAGTGAGACGCGGACAATACCATCCTGAAGCTCATTTGGAATCGGAAAAGAAAAGGCAACCAGTGATAGATGCAAATGAAATCAGGAGATCTTGTTCATTAAAATCCACCCAGAGATGCATAATGTACACGCAGAGCATTATGAGTGTGTAGCGCTTAAAACTCGGCTAAGTGACAACAGACTGCTGGGAAATCAGAAAAAAAAAAATGAATGTGCATATCTCAGACATAATGAAGAAAATATAGACAGAATGATTAGAAATATAGCAAAGAAATGCATGTGTGTGTGTGTTAGTGGGTGGAGACGTGCACACGAGAGACAGGTGTTCATTAGCAAGAGTTTAAAGACGTAGAGCGGCGCATTTGAATGTATTCGGAAGGGAGTGAATGTGACCATTTAGGATTTTTATGCACTAAAGGGGGACTAAATGCACCTTATTCACTCTTATACACACCCTCTCACACACACACACACACACACATGCACACACACTGAGAAATGCTAATCTGTTTGTATCAAAGACATGGAACAAGTTAGTCTGATTCGCGCGTCAAAATCTTTCCATTCAAAAGAAAAAACAAGAACAAAAACTGCTGATTTTCGAAAGATCCATTTTTTTCCCCTCTCCGAAACATTTCACATTTTTAGAAATGATTTGGGTAACCACCTGAATCCCAACGGAACGGTACCGGAGCTATTCCAAAATGCGGATCGATTTCATGATGCAAGTAGGAGGAGCGTTCTCGAGGTTGAGGGGCGGGAAGTTAACTTGTTAGCAAGTAAGGAATTTTTCTACAGAGCCAAAAATGCTCTTCTGGATACACTAGTGATCACGATACACAGTAGGAGATGAGTCTAAACAAAGCAGAGGGTGCCAATATTTTAATCTCAATGAAAATTAGCTTTTATGCAATTTCGCGCAATATATCACTTCCTAGGGGGCGACATGGAGTGAAGTGACCGGCCTCACCTATTTTATTTTTTTACATTTTTAACTTTAAAAAAAAAAGTTTATGATCATGCAATATAAAAGCAATATGACACTCGAGGGAGTGCTGTTGTGCTGAATATCAGCACGGTCGAATGTGTGATGTAGCCTGAATACTGAAGTATACAGTACAGTGTATCACAGCCTGACGTTCAATACAACAGCACCACCGCAAACATCATTTATCATCAACAGATTATGATTTGTTTCTTTATTATGCTCCGCCCACACGTATCCTGACGAGGCTGGTGGAACTAACTAATCGAGACTGGCAGAGCTGACGACTAAGAGTTCGCGTAATTAACAGGGATGAGTGTAGTTTGTAAAAAGTGTTAAATGGAAAGCTAGTGCGCTGTCTAGTGTGTAAAATCCCTCGTCTCACACACACACACACACACAAACCTCTAGCGCCCTTGATCAGGAGTTGGACAGCAATTTGGGATTCAGCCTTGTGTTAAAAGCTAGTTAGCTTTGTATGTCGCGTTAGCCATGAAGAAAACGACACGTACGGTTTAGAAGCGATTACTGCAGAGGCGGCATGTTGTTTAAGATGATTATCGTGACGTTATCATGTGTGTGTTCTTGCTGACAGAGCTTCTGTGACTGGGTTTGAATGTGGGTTTTGGCAGGCAGCTGCTCTCCACCTACAATACGTGCACTATAGCGCTCTATAAACACTTGGGGGCGACGTGGAGCGAAGAGATCATCCTCACTTTTAAGTCCTGTGGTTTGGCCATGTCATTTTTTTATCGTTTATAATTTTGTTTTATGAAGTCAATTTGTATTCAGCTTTTCATCTCACTGGAAAATAATATATATATATATATATATATATATATAGTGTACCCTGAAGCGGTTTGCTTTATTTTTTCTCCAGTTTCTTGTGATTTATTGGCTCTATACACTCACGCATCTGTTTACACAGTGTGTAAAATCCTTCCCTGGTCAATCAAACCCACAAACACTGATATACACGAGGCTAACGATGCGTTTAACTGCAAGGAATTTAACTCGGAATTTTCCAACCTCCCAGTAGGAATGACCAAATATGGAATTTCMCGCTCGGAATCCAACTTGATTTCAAGTTGACACATGGCGTACTGTACGTAAAAATGGCTTCCCTGCCCAAAGCACTAACTCTAAAGAAAGAAAGAAACACTACTGCACATGAGATTACAATCGTATGTGTACGCTCAAATCCAGAACACGGCCCGTACACGTGGCTTATGCGAATTAATACAGAATYCGCATGCACGGGACTCGCCTGACACGCCGTCAATCTCCTCACGCCACATCTGGTTTCCATGGAGACCACCGCTCACACCTTCAACATGTTAATTACACACTGTAACACATTTTTTTTTTCTTTTAGCGGGAAATGATAAGCTATGATGGAAGAAGAATGCAAATTGGGTCAGAACTGCAAATTCAGACCGGGTTTAATACRTGGAGCAAAAGATGTAGACAGTAGAAAGCTTCCAAAAAACACACACACAAAAAAAAAACAAGATAAAATCGTTAATAGTCTTTATAAAAGAACAAGGGGGGGGGCCCTAACTATATACCACACGCAATCCATCATTATTTATCCATTGTGGTGATAATTGCTGTTACATTGTTGCCGAGAAGAAGGAGAGAGTTCATATTGTCTGTAATTAAAATGAGTTCGTGCTCAGACATGACGAAGACAAAAGGGAAAATAATGGAGATGTTTTCCGCGGGACGTGTGATGACAGCAGATCTGTAATTACCCAGGATTTTTGGGAACGTTCTCGCAGTAATGCGTGAAGGTTCGGTTCTGTCGTTTGTCGCTGCTATCATGYACATATAGACGCCATACAGGATTATATCGGGATTTGGAAAAATATAGGGAAAAAAAAATAACACGTTACGACATGGAGTCACCTTAAACATCATTTAAAAAAAAAACAATTTTAAGTTAATTTCTCCATTTTGATTGGTCAGAAGGTGTACACATCCTACTAGGGACCGTGGAGGCTAATGGTAACCATTGTATTTAGTCCCATTTGTACGACCTCCAGTCAACATTCCCTCACTAAGGACGATTTGGGAAYGCCGCGTAACCAACTATCTGCATGTCTTTGGACTGTGGGAGAAAACTGGGGAACCCAGAGTGAACCCACCAAGCACAGGGACAACATTCCGTGCACACAGACCCGACATGGGAACCGAACCCGGGCGGTGCAAGGCGACAGCGCTAACCACGACACCATTTTGCGTCTACATTGATACTGAAAACAATTGACGTACTGTAAAACCATTGATAATGTAAATGTTTTCTATAAGGTGTTTGTTTAGGATTCATGGGACGAATCCAAAGTGTTCATATTTTGTAGTCACCAGCGATTGAGATTAAAGTTTTCATCCACCGGAAAGTCTTCGCTTTCTTGGTAACGTGACATTTTTTTTATTTTCTC